>JBAJNP010000571.1:68220-79525 GCA_036877545.1 Yasuhikotakia modesta
ATCATTATATAATCATTATTATTATAATCTATGTCCATTTTTAACATAATTTCATACACATGGGCAAAATGAAGAATTTATCCAATCACAAAGCCATAAAAATACCCACAAGTCTTTTTTTACTGTATATATTCATTATAACGATTAAGCTCTTTTTATAGCATTTCACAGACATTTGCCAGCACAACTTTATATTACATTTACATTTATTAATTTGTCAGATGCTTTTATTCAAAGTATACATTTTTATCAGAACTTGTGTTCGCTGGGATCGAACCCACAACCTTTGCGTTACTAACACAATGCTATACCAGTTGAGCTACAGGATCGCTTTAGCGCAGGTATAATAAAGCTTGACAAGAAAGGTGTAAATGGTTTATACATTTAATACCTTCTAGAACATTCCACTAATGTTCTTGTGCTGTATATATAGATATATATATGTGTGTGTGTGTGTGTGTGTGTGTGTGTGTGTGTGTGTGTGTGTGTGTGTGTGTGTGTGTGTGTGTGTTTTTTTATGTATATATATGTATGTGTGTATATTCTATGTATGCTACCTAAGAAGCTGTACTGTGAGGTAGAGCTTTACATCTAATGGATTCAGTGAGTCTTAATCCCTATTAATTTAAGTGTTTAAACCATCAGTGTTCACACTTTTATTGACCCAGTCGCACCAGCTGAATTAAGCAATGGATTCAATAGTCATGTGAGATAAGTGTGACTCCACTGTGACACCTTCAAACATAAAGTTATCTGTCAGATACCATGTTCCCAACAATTGTTTTTGTTGCTGGCAGGGTCCACCCGCATCCTGTCTCCACTCCGGCCCGAAGGGATGTAGGGGTGCGGGGTTACAGATTAAGCCCCTTCAACTGAAGCTGTGGGCTCCAGAACTGTCAGTAGCCATTACTTAATTGGAGTTGAGATGCAGCTGTCCTGTGTTTTTGCCTACATGCCATGCCTGGCTCTGGACTCAGTCTTCCTCACACAGATGCTGCACGTTAAAGACTTTAAAGGCGTCTGACAGGCTCTTTGCGATGAGAGGGAGTTATGGTCACATTGACTACATACTGCTGTTGTTGTGGTTGGCGGTCGCACCGGACAAATATGGAAACAGCATTTAATGTAAACAGCAGAGCCTGAGTCTTATGCAACGAAGATGTGAAGTGTTTACACAAGCTGAGAATCATGATGCGTTGCATCACATGACTGTCATTCAAAATATGCAGAGGAAAATAACATCCACGCCCCACAAGTGTCGCAGTCCCACAAACCACATGTTGTGCCTTTAGCTCTCAAAAACTGACTGTAAATCTGAACACAGTTTCATTACTGACATTTAACTATTGAGACATTTGAATTTTGAATCATTTTAAAAGTATTGAAGTATGAAATTCAAGTATTTTAAATAATGATTGTTTTATTTAGCTTCACGAAAAATGTTTATTTTACTTTAATGAAATCTTTTATTTTCATCATTCTGTGACTGTGAGCAGGTGTGATTTAATACATCACATTGTTATCTTATCACATTGAGCAAAGCCGAATTAGTTTAATTGGTGGAAAGGTTCAATTGTAGAGAATCTGAAATGGGATTGGTGTCTTTGTAACAGGAAGATACTAACTTAATTAGCAGACTTCCTGTCTAAAGCAGCACTCATGAGGGTTGCCTAAGCGCAGCATGTAAGAACATAACACTGAACAATAACAGAAATACTCAATTAGTCCTCCAGTATGTGTAACAAAACTACAACACTTTGGCCTGCTGTGCTGTACATTTGCTTGTATTTGATACCTTAGAACATTTGAGTTCAACAAATAAATGAAATTATGACCTCTTGAAAATTAAATCACATTAGTTTTTTTCCATTTTCTAACAAATGATCTTAGTACGGAGAGTCTGAGCCTTTGGTTTTAACCGTCAACCTTAAAAGGTTCAAACTAAATATTATGTGACTGATGTAATTCGATAAGATTGAATAATAGTATAATGTGTACAAAAAGCCTTTGCTTGCATGCATGAGTCCATTGGGCATTTAAACCCCATGATGGAAAACTGGATCAGTTCATTTTTGGCTGAATTCGTTGAGTTCTGGCATCTTAACAAGATGTGTCATCTTACATTCTGACTCATCAAATAAGCAGAATAAAACTCGCACTGTTTCTCTTCATTTCTCAAATGTAGGTTACAGCAAACATTTATCTCCCTTTAAATAAGCTTTTATGATAACGCAAATAAAATATATAGGTCTACCCTAAACAATGCAGTCACACATGCATATCCTGCTTGAACAAGCTGTAGAGAAGCATGTTGTTATGGTACACAAGAGGAGCAGCAGCCATCATTTATGTCAATAAGGAAGTGGCTATTAGTGTGTGAGGTAATTGGATGACAGGAAGTGTGGCAGGGGCTGCAAGGTAAAGTAGTGAACAGACCTTAGACCACATGTACGTTTATTCACTTGGCAGACGCATTTATCCAAAGCAACTTACAATAAATTCAAGGTATTTTAATCAGTACTTGAGTCCCTGGGATCAAAGCAACAACCTTTGCGCTGCTAACTCAAAGCACTACCAGTTGAGCTACAGGAATACTAAGTATTCCACTAAGTATAGTGCAGTTACCTTGTTAACGTACAAAAAAGTACTTCATCAATCTGGTAGAATAAAGGTAGTCATGTACAGTCTTAAGTTTCTTTAAGTTTTCCTCTAAAGTGTATCTGCATGATTATGATTAAGTGTGTCTGCATGATTTTTAATTGGTTTAAATTGTGGTCTAGTTGTTGGTCTAGTTTTTAGGATAAAGGTTAATGAAGTTTCTAGTGATTCATGCTATTAATTCAACTTCAGTTTTGACTGATCAAATCTTTATGACCTCAGAAACATCATCTACATCTTCACACTCTTTCTGCTCTGTGGTGTTCAGCGGCCAGCGGTTGCTGTGAGTGTGTGAAGATGTTAGGATGTCTGCTTGAATGCTCACAAGCCACACAAAAGCCAAAGGGACTCATCTCCCCTGAGCTAACCACACGGTCCACCTTACACAACACCATCTGGCTTTTCTCTCTCTGTGGACAGATTTTACAGCTATTTTTGTTTGTTTGTGGCATGTAAAAAGTCACATTAAAGACCCAAAGTGCAAAATTTTGGTAAGAATTCACTGTAATGCATATTTTTGTCAACCTTTTTTTATTGTTTTATGGTTCTCAGTTAAAAATCCTTTTTTTATTTGATAAGTGTAGTATATGGAATAAACCATATTGCCACATTAAGGAATTACCCCACAGCAAATATGAATTCCTTTGTCACACTCATTGTCAGCCACTTGTTGCGACATCATTTCATTGGAAACTGGAGCACTAGGAACTGTATATCTGAACACAATTACTCAGTTTCATTACTGGACTCTGATTGGTTACTCACTACACTCACTCACTACACTTGGTTACTTACTCACTACTCAATATATATATATATGCTTATATAAGCCCAAGCCTTCATGTGCTTTATCTACAGACCCTCTTCATCCATCTCTGATTGTGTGTCTCCTTCCAGCACATTGGTTCATACTGGACCAATCAGAGTATGAGACCATCAGACTGATTAAGGTCTGTGTTCCAGTGCTGAAATTAGCCACCAAACCAGAGAGACTCTCGCTTTAAATGTCCTTGTGCTCAATCATTTCTGAAATAGGAAAAACATGACGTGCCTCGAGTCTTCTGGATTTGAGCTTATCTCTTGTTGTCAGACACTGGGTCTTGTATTTGTACTGAAATAGTCTCACACACTCTCTCGCTGACCTTGCCATCAGACAAACTCACAAAACAGGTTGCGATAGCATCGCTTATTACCCCCAAAGCTGTGGTATTTGTACAGAGTGAGATCTTGAAATCCTTATTGAAGTTTCTCTATCTGTGATTCTCAATATCCAGTAATATGACTGCCAACACGCTTTCTAATTAAGAATACAAAACAACTGCTAAATATAAATACAGATTCAAAGTGCTTTGGGTGAATGCGACAGTTCTGTGAATTGACCGCAATGGCCGTTGGAGTAGTCATTGTAATGTTTTCGTCCTGGATCATTTGAACAGTCAATAGAAATGAAATCAAAGTCTAGACCAAAAGCCAAATTCAATTTAGGTGGAAACCAAAGTTGTGAAGTATTTTTCTTTATACCAGAAAGACGAGAACACCAACTGCAAACTGTTTGTAGTTTTGCAAACAAACGTTGAATTACCACAACCACAGTAAAAGAATAACAGTTTGTTATCAGCCACTTGTTGCAACATTATTTCATGGAAACTGAAATACTAGGAATTGTAAATCTGAACTCAATTACACAGTTTCATTAGGGAATCTGACTGTTTACTCAGTGATCTGGAACAGAAACACATGTTCACATTGTCTTGCTAACAAAGCTGAGTTACTTAGTTTAATTAGTCAAAAAGTTAAACTCATGAGTGGAAAATATACAATATATTCCCCAAAGATCCCAAATTCTGAATAAAGCTGAATAGCTTTAAAAGAAACCCTGTGCTCTTGTGCTACTCTATATTTTGTTAAATATAGTAAATATATTAACCTTTATTCACATACACCCAAGAAAAGTGTTGTGATTTACATACATGCATCTTACATACATATTTACATCACACAATAAATTATAAAAGTTAAAAGTACTACACACACCTGTCACCTATATAAAATACATACAATTGTGTATAACAGTTGATAATGTTGCGATATATTTACTAATGCTGTTTTTTTTAATACATTAAGGAAGGTAAGGTAACTGGATACAATTTGGTCATTGCTAAAAATAATATTGTGCATTTTAATGCATTATATATAAAGATGATGAGGCTCTTTGTAGCCATGGGAACTTAACACAATAGCTCGCAATGCCTCTCTCACTTCGACGCGTGATCTCTCTCCATCCTCTTCTAAAGCGCTTTACTTTGCGCATGTACAGCCAAACTGAACATTTCATCGACTCCAAGATGGCGTTAACACCACTGGCTTGCGCTCTGCTTCTCCTGTCCATGCAATGTGAGTATGCATCCCTTCACTTTTATACTTTCTTTGTAGAAAAGGCCAACGTGACAAATCGTGGAGGATCGTTCGTGGAAGTTTTTGAACGGTGTTTTCGCAGCGCGCGTCCTGTTTCAGAGACGCGGCGTTTGGTCTGTAAGCCAACAAAACTATTAAGCTAACCCGTTAGCTGTTTTTCAAGAGATGTTAAAAAGAGATGTTGATCCTAAAGTGAGATAAAAGTAAGGTTTGGGTCGGTGTTGTGTTGCGTTTAGGTTTTAGTTGTGTCGCGCTGAATGTTTCTCGTGGTTTGGTCTCTCATCCCGCTTGGATCAAGCGCATGTAAATCCGCACGACAACATTATTCGGCATTTATCTCACGCTTGTGTTGTTGTTTACGAGCCCGTGTCATTCAGTTTACAAAATGTTTTTTTAAAGTCCAGATGGTTTCGTCGGAGGTTTTTATTCTCCGATCTCACCGACTCAAGTCCTTTGTCCCCGTTTTAAAAGTTTTGGGATTGTATTAACAAACATGCGAAGGGTGCGAGTTTAAAGTTGCTGCTGTTGTTCATGTTACTGTTCGTTGTTTAAAATGATGCACGTCTAAGTTTTATGGGATTTTGTGTTTATGGAAAAGTGTTGCACGTTCATTGTGAGATAACGGTTCACGGGGGATCGGGCGGCGTGTGTCGGGGGCGACAAGAGTTAACAGCCCTCGATTTAAACATATCAAACGTAGCGCCTTTATCTTTATACAACACGTTGTGTTAAGGCGACAGTTCTGCGAAATAAATGCAATAGAGAAGCCATTGCGATATTTTTGCCTGGATCATTTGAACAGTCGATAGAAATTTAACTTAAAGTCTTGGCCAGTAACTGAATCGACCAATAACGAAATCAAAGTTGAGTCTAAAGTGTTAAAGTATTTCTCTTCAAACCTAAAGGAATAAAACAACATAAAGCTGTAGTTTGTAGTATTACAGATATACTCAGAATCAACACAGTAAAAGAATAACAGTTTATGAGGACAACCATATAAACTCCTTTAACTATTTTAAAACTTTATTTGTTTTTACTTTGACTCAGTCGTTTGATTAATATATATATATTGTTATATATATATGCATGACTGCATACGATCATATACATTTATGTATGTTTATATAAATAAACATTAACCTTTAATTCTATAGTAACTATAGAATATATTAACTTCTATAGTATAGTGATTTTTGTTTTGTTATCTTACTTGTGTTTAAGGTTAGACCGCAGTTATTAAAGCACATACAGTATTTGTTTAATATCACCTTGTCAACAGCAGTTGAAAACATGTGCCAAACGCAGTTAATCAGAGGTTTGTTATACCTTATATGTTTAAAAGCAATGTCTGGTTTCTGGGGAGTGTACAGATCGTACAGTGGAAACTCTCTGCTGTCTTTTGCCAGCACTTTTGGTGCCAAGATATGCTTTACTGGATGGGATGAAACAGATTCAGCGTAGTACAAAAGGTTGAGATCACACCCCATATTTTAGATGAAATACTTGGAGTGGTAGCCTTCCATTTTTGCCCAATGTCTAAGACGTGAAACAATGTTATGATATACTGAGATATACTATAATGTTCAAAATACTGAGAATAGTCTGTTGGTTAATAGCTCAAATTTAAGTACTGATTATGAATCCCTGGTAGCGCAACATGGCGGCCATGTAGCAATATTGGCTAATTGACTGATTTTCAACATTTGGTCTCCCCAAGTGTTGAATATTTGGTTCCGTTCTTGCCGGCTGTGATGTTGTCTGTCCCACCCGTTGCTTCAAATGTTTTTCTGTGGCTTCCTAAAAAGCATGCAGGACCTTCTGGGCAAGTACATCAGTTACAGCCTGACATTTTTGATGTCTGCAGTAAGTGACAGAGAGAAATGGAAAACATAGATGTTTCCTGTGTGCTGCTGCACTCCAGGGCTGTTGCGGACAAAGACATGTTACCCTTCCACACAGTGTTATGTTGACTGTGGCTTTCTTTAGCTGGAAAGTAGCACAATAGACAAGTATTTTGTATGTTTGTATTCCTGGAGTAATGGCAGTTTATAGTTTGCAATGATGGGAAAAATTCCAGACGGGTGGTCTCGGCTTAATCCACATGGGTACCACAACAGGCAGGACTGTGTGATGAAACGCGCTGAGTCTAAGCAACAGGAGTACAGCACATGTCCAGCCGGCAGGCCAGAGTAACCCAGAGTAACATGGCGAAACAGCTGAGCGGCTGTGGGTGCGAGTGAATGGTCTCGAAATATGCTGTACTCAGCCCATCGCAAATACTCAGCATTGAGAACAAATGTGAACTGTTTGCCCACAGCAGATCTCAGGACAGAGGCCTCAAAACTTTCTATAACTTTATCTGTAGGGTTTTATCTGTGTAGAAATATGAAAGTTGTATAAACGTATTGTTTTTTTTAGTGAGGAACATTTAATATTTCCAATAATGGAAGTTAGCGTTTTGAGAGAAGCCATTAGAATTAAATGGCAGTTTGCAAAGTTCCTAATGAAATCTCCATGAATTCTCTGAAATAAATATAAAAGCACGAAGAAACATCCTTTTATTAATGTTGATCTTCTGGTAAGCAGCGACAGATGTGAAGGGGAAAGCTTAGAACGAACAGATTCACTGTTCAGGAATGGCAAATGTGTGCATTCCCTGAATGTCAATAAGATTGGGCATTGATCAAAATAGTGCCTGACTGCTGGGCTGGATTTATATTGGTGCCCGAGCACAAGAGGAGGATTGTAACTCGGCCCACTTTTATTTTATAATTTATTTTCTCTTATTTTCATGAGTATTTTTCAATGCCGTTCTAGTAGTTATTATAATACATAATTATTGTTTAATACAGTTACCTCAGTGGCTTATTTATTTGTTTGCTCACACAAGATTTAGTTGCCTGTTAAATACTCTGGGTCGCTGTGGTCATTTTTGAATACCTCATCATCTTCCCAGTCAGGTTAAATGCTTGTGTAATTTCCTGTTAGTGATTTGACTACACGCTCCCAATGGGAAGAACGTGCTTGCGCAAGTTTGCTGGTTAGACGGAACAGTAGGTCAGTATCTCGGGAGCGGCTGAAACAGTCAGACACCGTCAGCTTCACGCAGTAATTGCTTATCAGCCAATTTTACCAATTGAAAACTCTTTTTTTTTTTTTTTCTCCAGTGTCCCTTTTTAACTTGAATTGTTTTGTGTATGTACCAAATTCAGATAATTGCCTTCAGAGATTGAACCTTAATTTATCAAGTAATCGCAAAAGCAATCATTATTGCCAAAAATAGCAACATGCAACGGATCATCTGACAGCCGCTGGAATCGAAATGCTGCGCTTGCTATGGAAACAAGACATGCCAGTGTTGTTTATGAGCTCAGAGATTCATGTGACAGTGCAGTTATTGAATGAATAACATTTAAGTTCTACTCAGACAAAGTAAAACAACATTTTTCTGTATACTTCACACCTATAGGTAAGTGTTGTGTACAGCCTGTGATGGTGTGACATTTTCCTCTTGTCAAACAGAGGGACTTGTGGGTAATATCAGTGACATCTTCTTTAGTTTTTCCCCTGCTGAAACATCTGGCATTTTCACACCGTGTTTTTGATGTCCCCTATCGCAAGTACAAATGTTGACAGATAGAACAGACTAACTCCCATGATTCACCTGGGCGACGATGATTTGAATCCTGCAAGGCAGATATCAGGTTCTTAACTGACTGCTATAAAGAGCAGATGACTGCTGTGGGGTGATATAAAAAGACCCCCAAATAAATTTGTTGACTGCAACCCTCCAGCTGAGGTTTGGGCTAAAAAGATGAAGGATAAGAAATACTTTTGGGAAATACTGAGACTTATTTTTGGAGTTAGTTTGTGACGGGGATGTTTGAACACAAAGCTCATCCCCTTTGATTTATTATCTGTTTTTACGACTCTAGCAGGACCTGCAAACAGTCAATCAAAAGTAAAAAAATGTATCAACTGCTCGACATGTTCAACAAAATGTATTTTACTTGCTGTATAGATTTAAAATACAATAACAGTTTCCATTGCTTATATCCAAAGCTTATATTTTAAATGGCAATAGCTGCAAAATAACATGCTTAAAATAGTCCCTCAATATTATAAGGGGAATATTTTCTGTTAAATGGTGATTATTAGTTAACAGAATAAGTCAACAGAAACAGAGCAAGTCAAGAATCTTATTTGGCTCTTTAGTGAGACGTTACTCCTCTCTGGGTTAAATTCCCGTATTAGCGCCAGATTTGTTGTGTGCATTTAGCCGACTGGTCAGATTGCACTGACAGATTGTACCCGGACCATCTGGCAGTCGGGCGTTGCGGCCACCTCATACTCTTCACACTTACTTGCAAAGCGAACGGAGTTTGAACATGAAACCAGAACTAAAGCTCAGCATGAACTTTAGTTCTCTGTTGAAAACTATTAGCATGTGAAATCTATTGAAATTATTCACAAAACTTTATTTAAATGTTTTTATTTTTGAAAGCTTCATAGTATAAGACTTCAGGACATTAGACATCAAAGCTGGGCAAAATCTAAAAAAAAGCCAGTTGCCTGAAATGTCCAGCGCTTGTATACGAGTTCAGTCTTAGTACTTTGGATTCATTTAGTGGTCTTAAAACTTAAGTGAACTTTGTAGTAGTATGTGCTGAGTACAGCTGCTGCTGTGAGTGTGTCCTGAACAAGTAAGTGCTTGGGATATTTGTCAGCATGCCAAACATTGGTCGAGTTTTTCCTGTCCGGTGGCCCTGAGATGTATAAATAAGCTTATAGACATTTATTTAATGGAAAAATGGGTTCGTTTGACTGGTTGATTATGAATAGGTCTGTCAGACAGGGTCAGTTTTACGAGCTTTAGCTATCTTAGCAATATAGCGAATCTCCTGAAATCTGATAATTATATATAGTTTGTTGGGGGTCTCAAGGTGACGCTGTTATCTCAGATTTTCTCACTTGCATACAATGCAGGCGGCTTGTTTACATCAGGGCGGCGTATCAGCACTCACAAAGATGACCTTAAAAGGAGTCGCCAAGATACGGCGTGTGCAACGCTTCCTGCAGGAAGCGTCTTTAAGAAGATTTGAGACTTAAGATGTCCTAATAACAGGCAGAGATGCAAAAACAATGCCAGACTGTTGGATGTAATTATAACATCTTATCATAAATAACAGTTACATGCTGTGGTGCCTCAAAGCAATACAGAATTAATATACAACTTCCTAGATTATTTCAGTGACAGATTGTGAATGTTTATTAAAAAATTGCATTTAAATATATTGATATTTATATTCCAGTTATAACATTGGAAAGCATGGGTAGTGCTCTTAAGCATTGATGTAGCGTATGCACTAAAAAGATGCATTTTTATTCGCAAACGCATTTGCAACACATTTGCATGGGCTGTGTTTGACCTCTTCATTATAAAACCTTGTTTCCCCTGGATGATGTTCTCATGAACTGTGGAAATGATTGGCTGTAGCCATATTTTCATATTGCCCTGTGATAGTTTGTGTCTTGTTAAATTATCAAATTGCTTTTGTAATTTGCATGAAAGGACAGACAGATATTCCAACAACGTCTTCCTACCTTTGCTTCTAAACTATAGCAAGTAATGTAAATATTTGCTGTTACATATTTGTGACTTGTTATAAAACGATACATGAGCAAGAGATTGAGGATTGAAGAAATATGTAATAAAGAGCTCTTTATAATGATTCTGATAATTGTATGAAATAGGGAGCAAGGCTAATATTTCAGACAGCACCGCAGTGCAGTAATGATGGATTTTTAAGCGCTGAAATTAATAGGTAGGAAGACGCCATTGTTGAAAACCTGAGAGAACTTTAGGACATATGTCAGATACCGTAAAAATTACAGCTTCTCGTGTTCTGTGGATTGAGGAACAAAGAGAAGACTGATGTGTAGCTTCTTGAAATATTAAAAACATAAAACAGTAGAGAAAGAATAGACAACAAATTATTTATATCAAGAATAAAGTGCACTGGTATACAAGCAAATACAATGCCTTTCAGCTCTGTCCCTTGGAAGTGGGCTTGTCTTGCGCTTCTTTAAACGAAAGTGCCCAAAGTGTTAAGTTGGTGCTGTCTGTGTGAGTCTGAGCCAATCGGCAGATTTTGGGCATTTGAAGTTAACAGATTTCACAGAAACTTGATGTGTGCAATTTACTTTTCCTTCTTGCGTTGTAAAACAGTCA
>JBAJNP010000572.1:0-88087 GCA_036877545.1 Yasuhikotakia modesta
TATATTCTTTATTTACTATGTGCATGAACCAGTAAGTATTTTACAGGATTTTGGTGCTTGTAGCTGTTTATTCCTCCTGTAGAAATGTGTGTGTTATCATCTTGTGTAGATATTTCTGTAAAGGATGTTATTTCGGACTAGCATGCTTCGCCAACATGCCAGTGGAGAGTGAGTTGGAACGAGGGGCTCGGATGAAATCCGTTGGGATTTTGTCCCCTTCTTACACCCTGCTGTACCGTTACATGCATTTCCTGGAGAATCAGGTCCGGTAAGTGTCTTCCTGCCTCATATTCAACACTTTTTTCTGTTTTTATTGTGTAGACTTCTAAGTAATCCATTAAACACAAGCAGTGTTTCTCCTATATACATGCTGCAGCGGTGCTGCTGCTACAAAAAAAACAGTGATGTACTGTGATGTACTAGATTTTGGACGGGACACCTTGTGGGAATTGCACCTATTCCCAGTCTGTGATATGCAAATTTCGTTTTGCATATTACAAAACTTGAAATATACAAATATGAAATATACTTGTGAAATGTACAAATAAATAAAAAAAATTATTGTATTGGGGTGGCCATGGATCCCTATGGTTACTGAGACAGCACCGCTGCTACAAAGATTTCTAGGGAAAACTGCATAAGGTCTGAGAACAGTGTGATGTCACATGGATCATTTCAAATTGTTTATCTGTTCATTGGTGAATTATGCAGCATTCTGAAACTACAGTCCACAAAACAATGACAAAATGCATTGAAGTTTAAACATGGGTTCTTGCAGACACCAGCTCCAGTGTCCAGGCCAGTACTCTCCACTGGAAGCTTTCTATGAGGATAAGAAGGCAGTGTTGCCCCCAGGAGGGAATGGTCTTGTTACAGTCTGCCCGACCAGTGCTCTTGGCACCATGGTCAATCGCTGCATGCATCCAGAGATGAAGGTTTGAACCCATCGTTTTATGTCACTTCTTAAAATGCTTTAATAATGGTTATACAGTTTGCATCACTGTTTGAATATTCTTAGTGGGATGATTATATAATTAGATACTGTAAGTCTTTTCCTACTTTGGGAAGAAAACTAGGCCATGGCAGTAAGTCAGTGTCACGGTAGTGATTTAGAGGGTGCATCACCTCTGCAACTCAAGCAGTGTGTTCTTGGGAAAATTCTGCTTGGAAAAAGAGAAGTATTGTGATATGAAGATTGCTGAATGCAAACCACAAGGCCCTCTATTGTCAACAGGAATGTCAGATTCTCTTGTTAAAATATGTGAGCTGAGTTATTCTTCAGAGTTCAGAACTAAACTTTTGTCTTGATTTTTACAGTATATACAGATATTTAAAGTTTTTTTTGTACAGTTTAACAGTGTGTATAATATGTGGTGTGTAAATGTAGTCACTGAGTCAGCAGGGTTGCAAAATTCCAGGAATTTGGGAATCTGCACAGGATTTTACAAGAATTAATAGGAATTATGGCATACAACTTATGACAATTCATATGTGAAGGAGTTTATGTGTTTATATGATACATTCTGTAAAAAAAATTCCCAGAATTCCCATAACATTCCAACTTGGAATATTTGTAGAATTCAACAAACCTTGCTGGTTTTGAGATTTTCTGTTTTCCCATCAGATCACACACCCGGCAGGCTGCATGTCCCAGTTCATTCGCTTCTTTGGAGAGCAGATCATGGTGCTGTGGAAGTTTGCTTTGCTCAGGAAACGCATCCTCATTTTCTCTCCTCCCCCTGTCGGTGTGGTCTGCTATCGGGGTGAGAGTTGAAATCCACTTACCAGCATATTAACACATGGCTTACATCACACATCCGTGTATCTGTCATAGCAGATTAAAGACCGCTTGCCTAGCTGCATGCATTTGTCCTTGTCTTTGCATTATCAGTAAATCTTTGCACATCACTAATCTGTAACTTCAATAGTTCTGTAGTTTGTATTTTAAGTCGTCTCTTGTGTTTTAACACTTTTTCAGTTTACTGTTGCTGCTGTCTTGCTAATGTGTCTATTCCTGGGATGGGTGTGTCTGTTCCGGAGCTCCGCCCCTTCTTCTATGTCAATGTGGCTGATATCACAGCTCTTGAGTCCGAGCTGTCTTACGTGGCCTGTAAGTTTTTCACTTTATACAAAAAAACAAAAAATGATAATTAAGCCCCTTTATTTTGATTGTTGCTGTAATGAGCCTTTAATGAAACTCAGAATGAGATGGTAACAGGTTTGGGCTTCCTCAGGCACAACAGAGAAGATCTTTGAGGAAAAGAAGGAGTTATATGATGTCTACATTGACAACCAGAATGTGAAGACACACAGAGAGAGTCTCCAGCCTTTGCTGAGACTCAACAGCGCAGACAGAGAGAAATACCGCAAGCTCTGTGAACAGAGGTACGCCGACCTTTTACAATCAGCATGACTTTAATAAGAAAAAACTATGGAAAAAATGAGAAGGAAATAGTATACCTTTATTAGATCAATAAGATTAGATCAATGGTCAAATGGACTAAAAAGTTATCTAATAGTGAGCAAGCAATAACAGATCAAAGCAATGACAGATGAGAGTACAGATCCATTGTATTGACTGTGTCCTGTGTGCCTGTGCAAAGGCGATTAAATGTTTGTTTTTTTATTTCTTTAAATGAGATAAAAAAACATGCATAAGGAATATCATTTGTTTATCATTTATTTAACTTGATATTTATTTAAATCTCACAACAATTCTAATATTTTAGTTAATTCTTTACAAAGGCCATTTTTTTATGTAATTAGTGTGTAAACGTAATTCTGGTCATAAATGTTTGGAGGTCAAAGGTTAGTAATTTCTGTGAAGTCAAATACTCCTAATGGAATAACTTGCTGGTGAGATGATTGTGGTGGTTTTATGTTTGCAGGCAGCTGCTGCTGTACTCTCAGGAGGTGGATGAAGACAGCACATCTAATGAGGAGGACCTCTTCATCCTGTGAGTGCTAGAATTACTCACACCAGCTGTTTCGTTTCCTCAATATTTAGACCAGTTAATATCTTATATCCAGTAAATATATCTCTCTCCATATGACTCAGGTTCTTCATGGAGCAGAACAACAGAATCTTCCAGACCCTGTCGGAGGTGTCAGCAAGTGCTGATTCTACCCTGACCGCCGAACATGTGAGAGCCATGGGGCTGGACCCTCAGGGTGACCGCGGATTTCTCGTCGACCTGCTGGAGGTCTACGGCATCGATGTCATGCTGGTTATCGACAACCCCTGCTGCCCGTAAGACTCTCTCTCTTTGCCTCTCTTTGGAGCCCATTTTTTGTTCAGGGCTGCCTAACACACTGCCTGATTGCCTGCTTTATTTTCTCTTTCTCGGCTTGGCTATCTCAGGAGCCATTCTTGACCCCTCTGAATGATGCTGGTACTACCAACACCAACAATCGCTCTGCAGGCTTTTTGTGAACTCTACAGCCAGCCACTTCAATGAAGGCTTTCCGCTTGTCTATCTGTCTGTTTGTTTAGCATCCTTCCAGTCAGCCTGGAGTTCCTCTAACCTTGGCCTAAAGCTTGTACCCAAAACGTGATGAAACTAATCTCTGTGCCTCTTTCTACTGCTTCTCAATGTGTGATCTGCAGTTGTTACTTTGTTCTTGTAGCCAGTGCTGTCATGGGGAACTGATATGACGTCCCTAGCGGAGAAAAAATTGCTACCAATGGATGCCAGAATGAATCCTCAGTCCCTCAAAAGAGCAACTCTCAAACCTGGACTGACCTTTTTCTGATGGCAACAATGGTTTGAAAAAAGCTGCCTTGAATATCTGTATTTCCAATAGTTTAATGGTTGTTGCTTATTACACACCCATGCTGGTGAGGATTTTCTGACACATTTTCTAAACATACTTGTGTTGTCATTTCGGATAGAAAATCAAATCAGGCATATGTCTGTTTTTCCTGTTTTCCTCCTATAATGTGGTTTATTTTTGATCTGTCTATCATGGACCAAGACACAATCAACTGTGCTCCATAAAAAGCTGTATTTGGGAACAGCTTGTTTGTGGGTAGTTTGTTGACCTAGACAAATGGTAACCAGTCTGCATCATTGAAAGTACTCAATTGCTTATAGTTGTAGCTGATGGCTTGATGATCGCTTGTGTGTTTAGCCAGCGCTATCAGTAAAATCACAATTTAATGCATCTTCTAATTTCTCCTTGGAAGAATCAGTTATTACAACCACTGAGTTTCCTTGTCAGTAAAACCGATGAGGTAAATAAGAACAGACTTATTGCTGGACAAGCCTTTAATCACTGTCACTCCTGGTACTGAATGTAAACAATACATTTTTAAAGCACATGTGATACAAACAGACACAGAAATGTGATGTCCAGCATGGTGAGTCATTTATTATGCTCTGAAGTAATGAATGTGATTCTGTTTCTGTCTTTAATCTCTGTTAATTGTTAATGACTGAAGATGTATATACTTGGGTTTCTATTTAAATGTGTTGGGGTGATTGCTGGGCTGATTGGTTGTGGATTACGTTATATGTAGGTTATATCTGTGTGTTTTTAAAGCTGCTGTATGGTTCCAATCTGTGAAGACCCAATCTGGATGCTTAACACTGTTGAAATTATACAAATATGACAAAACTGTATTAATCTAAATGAGATTTAACAAATATTATATTTGAAAAGTATTTATATAATTTACATTTCACCTAATATCTGTTGAAACTTGTTGACAAAACTACCCACAGTGAGGTAAAATAAATACTTACGTTTTATGATTGAGTGCAGGCACTCAGGTCTGACACAGTTTAATGATGATAAAAACTATTACTATTAATTGCTATAAATGCAATATTATATTCAATTAACAATATATAATTCTGTATGGCTTCATTCCCAATTGATTTCACGTATATAATTAAATGTAACTTTTTTGTATATTTCGTATCAGAGAAATTGAGAAATATCCTCTGTATTAAAAATTTTGTAACAATTATGTTTTAGGATGAAGGCGGGTTGTTTATTGTCCTCCTGTTGTAAAAAATGGAGAATGTATAATTAGCAGCTGTGTATCATATTGTACAGGTTGAACAGTCTTGTATCGTGTGTGTAAATTTGTTTGTGTGAATTATCTAAGTGTTGCCCAGTCTTTATCATAATAACAAGCTAAATGAATGTTAAATTTTGCTCTACTAGTATCACAGATCACTAGTGTAATGCCTCTATCTCACGCTACCTACACAGTAATACAAACTAACAGCATGTGTCTGTTGTTTTAAAGCCAGTGATTATTCACTGCCATTTTGAAATAAACGGTTCCTTCTTTTCTATCACATACTGTGTGTGTAACATTGTGTGAAGGAGAAGATTTGTTTATTTTGTAGAAATAAATATAATTTAACCTAGGAAATGTAGCCTAAAAAACTGAAGCGTGACAATAAGACACATTAATAACCTATAATTGAAAAAATTTACAATAATGCAATATTTTCTGTGCTCCTAAGCAGGTTATAGTGTTTGTACTGTTATCATAAAGATATTTACAAAATTAACACCTTTATATATTTATTCTTTACATTATGTACATTATGATTTCCACAGCTACTCGTTCACTATAAAAAGTTTTCTCTCATTCTCATTCTCTCATTAACATCAAAGTTACTTTAACAAACTAAAGTATGTACTTTACTTATGTAAGTACATAGTTAACCCGTTGCAACACCTATTTGACGTCACTATGTGATCCAGTTTCCCTCTTGCAGTATTAAAAACAGGACTGAGAGACTTAATCTTAAAGGATAAGCAGTCACACAAACTGTCCACGTTTATATAACTGATATCAAAGTGCTGTCCTCAGTAAGCCTGTGCAAGCTGGTCGTTGTGCTCTGCACTGCAAAATAACCTCAGTTTCCATGGCAACATGGAAATAGTCTTTTTCCACATGACCTCATAATCGTCATTGTCGATGTCATACAAGCCAGCGCCCTCCAGTGAGCAGGAGATGAATGACCTAAGGTCTGTGTTACAGTTTGGACCTAAGAAAAGCTACAGTACATATGTTACATATCAAATTACTGATCCATAAACTAACAGGAGCACAGAACAGGAGCTTCTGACTGAGAAAAGCAGAGCTGGCTTTTAGCTGCAAAGCATTTTCTACAGAGTGTACTGGGTCCACACCTTTCTTAGATTTGCACAATATAAATCATTCATGCCCACAGAACTGACTGGTACGAGGTCTGAACATGTCAGACATTGCCGAAACCTTTTACCTTCTGCAACCAACTTCTGCAAAAAATGTGTTTGCTTTTAAAGGTGACAGGAACATTGAATAGATCCTTTTTCTAAAGATAGTCACTTTAAACTTTTGTTATCAGGTATAAATATATCAGAAAATAATCTGTTTAAAGAATCACAAATAAAGAATAACTGTCTTTTGGACTTTTATTGCAGGTTTACTAAAAAAAAGTTCATTATATATATACACTTAACATTTTAAACAACATGTCCAATAAACAATACATTTCAGTCTTATTTTAAGAAAATTATGAAGAATTAACATGCAGGCATTATGAGGGAAAATGCGGAGAGGTAGTTCTGACCCGTGATTAACCAGGATATGAGTTTCAATAAACGGCATGCAAACTAGTAAACAGGGTGAAAACTGAAAGAAGCTTAAATTGAAAGAAAACTGTGAAGGTTATAAATTAAGCAGCATCTATATATTGCTCCCATAAACAAATAAGTTCAACAATAATAAACAGCCATGACATGTTGTTTTATGTATTGTTTATGTATTTGTAACAAATCTGCCTTATTACAAACAACACATGTTTTAAAATATTACAAATGCTTATTTTTTGGCTTACAGCTCTAACATAATTTTATCGCATGTTAAACACAAAATTGTGTAATCGTGTAAAACACAAAATTACTTGGGTGTGTGTTGTATTTGTTATGTTATATATATAATAGTTATGGAATTACAGTGGGATAGAAAGAGGATTAATTATACAAGTACGAGTTGAAAGAAATGTACTAGACAGTAAAATTATATCAGTTTAGTAGTTATAAAAAGTTAGTGAACAGTTCATTAGTTATTTAGCTACAGCACTAAATGAACATCCATCAGATTAGATATTTCTTACATAAAGATAACAGCAGATAAAAAATAACTGAAAAAATGATACAGAATTAATTAATCATTATATATATCACTTATGGGGAAAAAATCACTACATAAATTTGCATTCCTATGTTTGAATATTACATTTTACAGTTTTCTGAATAGCAACGTGCCCACAAAGAAATAAAACTAAAAGCTCAATTTGGGTCACTCTAATTAAACACATATACATATTCTGTATGTGTTGGAAAAGGGTGTATAATTGTTTATTGAATTATTACAGATAACAGATCACATCCGTATCTGTAGCTGAACAAGCTAAAGCTTTAGAATATAAGCAAAATCAATTATGATGTTTTAAAGCTGACATCTGCAGACTATATTGCTAACTGCACATCCCATAAATGAATTTTAAAAAAGAAACTGCTTTTCACATTCTGTTGATTTAGAAACGCTGTAATCCTGCCATAAGATTGTTGATAAAAGAAAATATAGTCATAAATAACTGTTATATAAATATTTAACAAATTGTAGACTTGGTCAAGTTAATAAATTCAACACATCCCCGTTAAATTCCCCATTACATAGAGTTCAATACAAATGGGTGGTTAGAGACATTTGAGTTTACTACAAGCTCAAAACAAACTTCAGACAAACTCAAAACAGCATCTCGGCATCTCTTACATTACTTAGTAACCCTTTAAATTGACAAATTATAGCAGTTATCAATTATTTACACATTCTGAAGAAATTACATTGAGTTTGGAACTGAAGTAATTGCTTAGAATATTATAAACACAATTATTAACAAAAGCATTTGTTAAATACCTATATTTAGTTCTGTTCTTCATTGATAATAGTTGTAATGCACTCACCTCTTTGGCGATAACTTTCATTGGCCGGACAGCAAAGCTGCACGGTCCAATCAGAAGCTGTTTCTGTCTTACATTATTGCAGCAATATGTGTCCACTGTAAGTTCAGTCCTCTGACCTCATATCAACAAAAACATATTGCTTACAGAAACATCTGACCCTGCTTGTGACTTCTCTGTGATGGACTATTAGTCCATGTCTTTGTAGTCTCATTTCCATATTATTTCCAGTTGCTATAAATACAAGGTGGAAATGCTGGAAAATCTTTCTTTATCCCATTAGAAAGCTTCCTGGAAGATGTGTGATCCCTGGATCTTTTCCTTCCAGATTGATGATTGAATTTATCCATTTTGTACAAGGCAGGGCTGTAACCTCATACAAAACCCAGCTTCACAGACGAGCGGTGACATTTTGGGCAGCCCTTCGTTCCATTTGTCTGCAGACACCTGTGAGTAGATGGACAGCAGTGAGCTTCATTGTTCCTTCCCATAGCAAATTACAACAGGAATGAATAGACACAACATACTTGAGGTGGAATATGTGAGAGCAGGGCAAGGCTTGCAGCTGTTGGTTCTTCTCTCCGATAGACTCTCCACACATCCCACAGTAGAGTTCCAGCTCCTCCACACACTGCAGGAACTTCACCACATGCTCCCTCAACACCTCCTGCTGCTCCTTACAGCGGTAGATGCCTTCACACAGGCTGTGCACCTTCAGAATACACAGCTGAACAAGAGGAGCACAGAGATTCACTGTGACAACAGCAGTGGTCAAATCTCAACATAATACCTGAATACATTAAGTCTGAATATTATGTCATCAAATCTCCACTGCTTATAAAGCTAATAATGAGGCTATATGTTCTTATGTGTCTTATTTTAAAATAGCATCGAGACCCACCTTGTTTCCAATAGCCTCTGCCAGGTCTTGGGCTCGTTGCAATGAGTCTAGAGCCTGTGAGAAGAAAGTGAGAAGGAAAGAAGGGAAAAGAAAAATACAATATTTGAGGTATAACAGATATGCAAGTCACATATGTTACAGTACTGGATATCTGAGTGTAAGTATGTTTACCTTGTCATATTCCTTCTGTAGAATCCAGCACTTTCCTACTCCTACATAGATAAATGATTGTCCAAGCCGGTTGCCAGTCTCTGACATTATACACAGGGAGGACTCATAGCGAGGGAATGCTTTCTGTGAATACAACATAAAGGAAGACATTAACATTTACAGCAGTATTCAAAACAATCTGCAATAAGACATTCAGTAAGTTTGCATGGGTGTCTCACATGAATGTTTGCACCCTCTGCTGTACAAACAACGCAATGCTAGAGTCACCGTAACATAAAACGTGCGGCACTTACAGATGAGAAAGTGAGTGAGTGAATTGTGGGAGAGAAGACTTGGATTGGGAGAAGACTTGGATAGGGAGAAGTCTTGAATTTTTTTACACGTGGACTTAAGTGCCAAATGTCCTGCTTTGGATGAACACACGAGTGTATTTCGCGACCACGTATCTTTATGCCAGTAAGTTTTCGGCACATACAGACACAAACTACTAAACAACCAAACACCTTAAAGTTATGTGGGTCAATTCATGCACATTAACCAGTTAACACTGTTACAAACATCGCACGTAATATATCCACAGTAATATATATACACAGTATATTGTATTGCACAATATTGTACATAGTATATTAACACATTTATAGTATATTAACACATTTAATTTTGTAGTATATATATATACAAAATTAAATGTGATCCATACATTTTGATGTTCATATACTATGTACAATATTGTGCAATACAATATACTGTGTATAATATTGTGCAATACAAAATAGAAATTTTGTTTAGCGAAACTTACATCAACATCTTTTTGACATCGATGAATATCAGCGAAGTTTAGCAGACACAGCGCCTGAAGAGGCCGATCTCCGTGCTGCAATGCGATCTTCATTGATTCCTGTTAGACATGAGAGTCATAGCATCCGGTTTTAAAGTTAACTCAATGTCCTTTCCTTCCACACTAGCAAACATAGTGATTATACAATCGTTTTAAAATGGATTAATTATTTTGTTCTGCTATTTCTTCTTTGCAGGGACTAAGAAAGAAGACAAGGTATAAAGTAAGTGGCTCTACCTTTAAAATTATATGTTAATTTAGTTTACAGACCATTTCAAAACCTTCCATCACCTTTTAAGGTGGACTCAGCAATTTTGGAGACAGTAGCAATATCAACCTGTGTTTAAAATCATAAGTTCTGCCCTTGTTTAGACTGATCTCCAAAACACACCTTTAATAGTGTGCAAGAGAGAAATATGCAAATACATAGTTTCACAGGCAAGTAGGATGTCCTATCAATGCATCTGGACCGAATGCAATTATTGGACGAAAACTGGTCATGTGCTTTCGTCAAGAGATATATAAATATGTGATTGCTGTTAGGATGTGAAGAGACTTTTTATCAGCATAACAAAAAAGTTCTGAAAAAGATCACCTACCCTGTCTTTAAACCTCATGCCTCATTTTACAACCTCATCAAATCACATTCAAGCATTTCCATAGAAGTGATGTAATCACTGGGTATGCATGAAACCGAAACTGCAAATGAACACGAAGGCTGCTCTCAACAAGATCTAAAATTTGCCTGACAGCTGGAATGTGCTCTGCATTTCTCCCCACTGCCAGACATTTGTAAATCACTGCAGCAGCACATTGTGAAGTTCACAATCCAAAGCAATGACTGCCTGTTATATTTCCCTCATGGCCATAAGTAAGAGGCAGAGCTCTGTTCTTCATTAACACTTCTCTCAGACAGCATCTCAGTTGGAAGGACTCCCGACTGGCTTATTTTTATCAACCATAGTAAATGGGGTTGGTTTGGTGGGCAGACTACAAATAACTGCACCTGTCGGTTGCGCTGTGGCCGCCTCTATCACATAACTATGAGGAGCTGTGGGGGTCAGAGGTCAGGGTTATGGAAAGAGGAACGATAAATGTGATCAACTTCTTAGGGATTATGGTGATGCAGTCTAGAATGTGTTTAGGTGACAAATTATGCAAGCTGAAGTAAGTCACATTTATAGATTTATGATGCAAATTATAACTTACATTTAACTAGCCCTACTTCAGATTATGTGTGTGGCTTTAAATATTTCTTTTTGTATGAACTGGCAAGATCTGGGCTTAGTACAGAAACTACAACCAATGTGATTGCAAGTACTTAAACTAATGATATTTTCTCAGACTAGTTTGAGGTTTGTTAAACCTTCATTCTGAGATGAACTTCACTAGTTTTGGGAATGTTCCAGCATTCATTAAACAGCATTTATCTTGTGTGCTCAATTAAGTAATCAGATCTGACCTTTAGCACAAAGAGAGTTGTGCAAATTGTGCAAAAATGTAAACATTTCTTATTAATTCCAACTTTAAAAAAAACTAAATATATAAAATACCCAGTTGTTTATTTCAAAATAACTAAACAATGTCATCACCATAACAGTGAATCACTTCCATCTTCCATCTTCGTCATTACCAACATGCTTTTACCTCACAGCATTCCATTGCGTCTGGCAAGCGCATCAGCTTTCTGTAGGCCACAGACATGTAGTATTGGCTCATGGCGCGGTACTTTAGACTCCACCCCTTGCCATAGTCATTCACCAGTTCAGCTGCTTTGCAGGGAAAGAAGAGCGCTTTCTCGTAATCCTGTAACAGCAGGAAACATGTACATATAGTTACTAGTCACATTAAATAGTGTATTACAGAAATTCCTGTATCTGGTAGCTGCATTGCGTTAGCAGTGCAAAGGTTGTGGGTTTGTTCCCAGGGAATACAAGTTTTTTAGTTAAATACAAGTATTTTTAGTTTTTAATTTCAGCTTTAAAACTTATTGTCAGTAAAACCCTTTCATGTACCTTAAATAATAGAACATAATGGTAACAATGTCATAGGTTTGCTTCCAAGGCAATTCAAACGCTTATAAAATTAAAAAGTTGAGTGCATGTTGTTTTGCGTATGAAAAATTGTACCTTTCCATATGGAGACAAAACTTTGCCATCTATAAGATGTTATTATTGCTCCTTGAAGCTTAGAGATTCCCTGCATGCCTTCCCATCACATACATTATTACTAAAGACCTTTCTGAGTATGCAGGGGATTTGCTGTCTTTGTCTTTAATCTCTGGTGTCAAGGTGAGTACAAATGCCTTTATTTAGCCAAACCTACTCTGTCTGACTTGCATTTAAATCCATTGTATGCAGCTTGTAGACAGTTTGTAAGCTTTCTAACAGGCCAGTAAAGCAGAATTTATGAGTGTAGACCAAAAGGGTATTAAACAAATATGTAAACAGTGATAAAATAGACATGAGGTGATGTTAGGCATACTTCTGGTTTGCATCATATACAGTATGTGCTAAATATAAATACATATTTATAAATATACATACACAGCCTCAGTCAAATGTATGGACATGCTTGGCTGACTATTTTTCAGGATTTTAAAAACTTGATGTAAAACTTTTCTGATTTGATAGATTTTTTTAAATAATATGCATTAGAATAAAATATAGTAACAGAAATGCAATACTGGTTAAAAAGCAATGAACAGGGGTGTAATTTAAGCGAAACATAGTTACATTGAAGAAGCTAATATATTTTCTACATATATTAGATTACATTCATACTGGATTCTTTTGTCATTTTAAACTTTTGAAGACTTAATTTTCTAAACGGTGGAAAATAGTAAGCATGTCTAGACATTGACTGGCAGTGTATCTGTGGCTCAATAAAGGTTATTAGTCCATATTGTAGGCTGGTATTTTATTTTCAAAGCATTCAAACTGAATGTTTCAGTTGTGATACCTTTAGCTGGATGTAGAAGTTTCCCAAACTGCAACAAACCCTGCACTCCAGCATCTTGTCATCATTGTTGTGAGAATAACGCAGTGCCTTCTCGTAGCTCACCAGAGCCTTCTGGAAAACACTGAGGCCCAGGAAAGCATTGCCCATGCTGAGACACACCTGCCCGTTGAGCTGCAGGCTAACAGTGGTGCCCTGCATGTTAAGGCAGGTCTCGCAATACGAAACAGTTTTTTGGAATTCACAGAGTTTCTCGTTGCTTCGTGCCAGGTTTAAGTATCCCTCCGTCAGGTAGTCTGGGTCTTCCATCTCTCTGGCTGTGTTTATTTGAGCTAAAGAATACTGATAAAACAGATATTTGGAGAGTATACACAATACAAATAAATTGAATTTATATAATAATTGTAATGACGTTTTAGACAAATAACATATGTGAAAACTGACCTTGTAACCTGTCATAATGAGGCTAAATTCTACTGTTTAAAATATCTTTAAATCAAACTAGATGGCGTGAACATACTAGATTATTACATTTTGACACCTGCAGTTGTTAGAACCTCCTTTGCTTTAGTAAAGAACTTTAGTAAAGGAGGTCCCAGAGCAAGGAGGTGTATGTCAACAAGATGCTCTCTGCTGGGGATCAGATTGCATGCAGCTCTCCTTACCTCCTTTAACTATGGAAGTTACATATAATAACCATGTTTTGCATTACTTGCACTGGTATGTATTTCAGTACCTCAGAGGTCTTTATTACTGACTTGGCATCTTAAGACTTTTTAAGTGTGTTTTTTTGTATTCTTTATTAGATTTATTTAGATATTTAGATAAGATATTCAACTTAACTTTATCTTAACTAATAATCTACATAATCTACATAGTTTTGTTAAAAACAGAGACAGTTTTATGAACATCAGGATTTTGCTAATGTAAAACAGCATGGAGTGAGTATATATGGAATATATACAGTATAGTTACAGTAAAAGTGTAGGTTAAAGTGACTCGTACCTGCAGCATCTCTTTGTATTTTCCCATTTCTGAATGTGCTGTGATCAGACACCCCAAGACTCTAAACTTTCCCCCAGGGTCAGTTGTCTTCCTCAGCACCTTCATCCAGACATACAAAGCCTTTTCTGTATCATTACACTGGTACAGCTTCAATCCCTTCTCAATCTGTTGTTTTGTTTGGTCCTGCCCCATTTCTGCTACAAAGTCCCTCATAAAAATAATCATCCGTTTGGCTTTGCGGCCCTCTGGACAAGCGCAAGTATACGATTTGTTGTCTTTCTCTGTTATTGCACCAAAAACGTTGTTGTGTTATCAATAATCCGCCCAAAAGCTCAGCACCTGCTAGCTTCGGTGTTCCACAACTCTCAGCTTTGGGTGCAAATAGATGCAGGAGTAACTGGATCCACAGCATGCAACGTTTTCAAAACCAAGATCCTCATTGCTCATCACATCAAGAGAACTTAAAAAAAAACATGAGAACCATGAAACTGTAGTTTCTTAAGGTAAAACCCAAAACACAGATTCCCTCACAAAACTGGTCAAGAACGTTCCAGGGAAAATGTAACGCTAAAGAAATAAATCCCAATCCAAGGTTCTCCCAGAATATCTACTCCCTCCACACTCGAGAGGGAGGAATTTTCTGTACTCTTACCCCCCCACAAACCACCCCTTCATCTCCGTTCTCCCTCCCACCCCAGTGCTGGCGTTTCAGCAGATGGTCTTGTCACTCTGGACCATGTGTCTCTGCTGGAATCTGACTTCAGCCTCTGAAAAGATCCAAGGTCACAAAAGACGCTTATCTGCCCAATCTTCATACCAAGAGTGGTTCTGCTCACCTCCACATCCACACACCAATGAGTGTCTCAAGTACCCATGACTATTAACAACCCTTAAGAAGCAGAACATAAGGAAATATTTCATCTGAGCTACTGCAGAGCTCTGGACATGTGAGCAAGTCTAAAAACAGACAGATATTTCACAACGGTGAAGCAGAGTCAAGCAGTCCTCAAAGTGGCTGGCAGTTCCTGTGGGTGGGCCTTGTTAAGCCACTTGGTGTCCCATCTCCCAGCCCCCAGCCTTGGTGTCAGCAACTGATGCTTAGAATAGTTCACAAAGTCTGACATGGTATTTGTCTTGAGTTACAGTACCACTGCTTCTTCAACACATCAATGGGATCGAGTTGTCGGGTTCTCGACTGAACTGTGGCTTTCTCCCTTTTCCTTCCCCCTTTAGTATTTACTGCTTTGCCATTCACAAGATAGTTTATCCTTCTGAAAATAAATGTCTGAGGTTGTAAGTCATGCCTTTGTTATAACGCAATTCCATAAATGCTAACCCAATGCCACAGTGCATTTTTGGGCCTGTAATATGTGTATAGTACTCTATGTCATGCCTTCACACTCAGTACGCTATTTATACATATATAGTATACATATTAAGAACCAAAAATGTCACTTAGCCAGTGGTTTTTAGGACATTATAAAAATTATGCAAGACTTTTATGCAATTATACAAACTATAAGAATTAAAGCACAGTATGTAATTGTTAACTAATTTGATTATCTAATTGTTAATCCTTTAAGAATTTTTTCACAATTCCCACAATCTTGTATAATTTATGCAAGATATACAAATTTATATACATTTATGTATATTATTATAGATGGATGTTAAAAATTACAAGTTTAATAGCACTTATCAAACAAGCCAGTTTTAAACAAGGCTTAAATTGTCTTTTACTTTCTGAAGTGTTATATATTCTCAGAGGGAAATGGGTAAAAGAGGACAAAGGAACGTCAATTGAGTTTTACATTTTAATACAAAAGAAATATTGGCCAGTAAACAGTACAGAACAACACAGACATAATAAAGTCTATAACTTCTAATATCTTTTTATCTCTTTATGTTTAGTCACAATATTTTGCCAAAAATGAACAACAACATTCTAATTGCCATTACTACAGATCACGTCTCTGACACACATTAAATGATCGGCGTGTTTGCATAATGCAAGAACAGGATATAAAAAAACAGTAGACAGTTCGTGCCATCTGCCAATCAGAGCGAGGTGGAACCAGCCAAACTTAAGAGGGTTCCATGTGGTCATAAACCACAGAGACAGATGAGCTGAGAAGGGTGGTGCATTAATAACAAGTAGGAGTGATGTAACCTTTAAATGGCATCACCATAACAATGCAAGTAATATGAACTTTAGAGTTTTTATTAACATACCTGCAGATGTTCTGATATTGACACTTTTTCTTGCCAGATGTTGGATAGACAAACTGTACGCATATGTAACCCAATCACTCTTGACAATGTAGTTACTTTACTCATTTCATATCACTATACCTCACAGTACATTTAATAAACGTTGTTAACTATGTACCAAAGAAATACTGAGGCTGCAGATGACAGAAATATATCTGTTGTGAAACGTTACTATAGAAAACAAACAGTTAAGTAAATACATATTTTACTGAAAATGTTTCACTGCAGTTTTGCACATGGCTAATGAATCTGCAGGTACTGTATTAACAAACACCACAGGATCTCAAGAGTATTGTTTTATCTGTACATTTGTCTATAACATTCTATGGTGTCCTAGTATACAACACTTTACATGATAAAGCTTCTGTACCCTGTAGCACAGAAACAACCTCTGCATGACTGGGGTTTTGTTAGTAACACAATGCATGACTGATATAAACAGGATCACCATAAACACATTTATCATGGCCCCATGCATTACACAAAACATCTCTTAAGAATGTTAAGAAATCAAGCCAAAACAAACTGCCAGTTCGTGAGCAGAATTTTGATTCCTTTGATCACCGAGACCACAGACGTGGCAGGGTTCAACTTCAGCGTGTTTGCGTCGCCTTTTTTGCATTTGTCCCTAAAAACATAAATGCACCCGTTGCAGCTGGCCACTTTCCACAGAGACGGCACACAGCTCCACACCTCAGGAAACCGCAGTCGGGTAAAGCTGTCCAGCAGCGGGTTGTAGCACACCAGAGAGTCGCCCTCGGCCACCACAAAGATGAGGTCCTTATGGGCGGTGGCATGCATGCATCCTGCAAAGGGCAACATGTAGGGCTTGGTTTGACACTTCTGAGTGGCCGTGTCAAAACACTGGATAAGGCGAGACGGTTTGGTGAAAAAGTCCATGTCGTTTTCCTCCCCACCCAAAAGGTAAATCGTGCCTCCCAGATTGACTCCCGCTGCTCCCGACACGGCCGTGTCTAACTGAGTGGTCTCCTTCCATATGTTTTCCTGTACTGCGTAAGAAATGACAGCATTGGAAAGAGTGTCCTGAAGGGTTTTGCCACCCAAGGAGTAAATGGCGTCTTCCGAGGACACGGACACTAGCGTGTGGTGAAGACGGTCCCGTGGAAGAGGGGCGCAGCGCTCCCAGTCCATGGTGTGCATGTTGCATTTCCACATGCGACGCGGTATGGAGCCGCCCACGACGTACAGGTCACCTCCATGCTTGCAAGCAGCCGTGATCTGGTGACACAAGCTGTTCTGACCACTCACGCTGATGGCATCGTCCTCATCACAGTGAAGAGACACAGCCAATGAGTGTGTGCGTGTGTCTTCCTTTCCAATTAGGTATATGTGCACGTTTTCACCAATCTCCTAATAAACATTAACAACAAGCATGTTAGCAGTGCTTAAAGTAATTAAATAACTACTAAATAACTAAAGTTTGCTTTTAATATATTATGTTTACGTCTTCACACTCACTTTTAGGCTGTCCAGAAGCATGTCGGAATACTCCTCTCGCTCAACTTTGTTGTGATTGATCCAGGATTCAATAGCTGCGGTCGGATTTTGTGAGCTTGGAACACCATCTAATGAAGAAGTTGCAAATTACACTTGTGAGTAAATACAAGTTTTGTTTGACTTTTTCTATTCACTCTCTCTGATGTGAAAACAAAACAAACAAATTTGGTTTGTTCAGCTATTGTCATAAGTACATAAATATATTGCATTAGAAATATTATAACAGCTTTTGAAATCTCGTACCAATAGAGAAACTAGATAAAACTAACTAATTAACAACACAAAAAGTTTGTACAACTTTGTTAGTTAAGAAATGGTAACGGAATCTTCACTTTTCCTTGTTGAAAAACATTTAAACCTGAAATGTGAAAGTTAAAGTTGATACAAAAACTTATGGACATGTTATTAGCGGTTAACAGTATTCATACCTTTAATGATGTCTATGAGAAGACACAACGGCATGTTTAAAAACTCCTCTGTCTGGTGCAACTGAACAAGGTGAATCTTTGCACAGTGTTTGGCTGCTGTGTACAACTCCTGATCACTGTGTCTGTCCGCCAACCACATCACCTGCAATGAAACAGTCATTAAATCAATAGATGACAATACCCATAGATAAAATGTACATAAATACACATGTACCAAGAATACAGTCATCGAGACTTTACTGTCTGTTGCTATTTAAAGCATCTTTGCGTTTATTACAAATGACTGTTAGATACCGAAGGTAAAACTTAAGGTTTTACCTGCAGGCAGTTTCTGATATTCACAGTGCGGGAGAGGAAACGCGAGCACTCCTCAAACAGAGACGTTAGCTGGTACATGTCGGCCATTTCATACGTATCCTGCAGATTTTCAACCTGTAGTTTGATTGTTCCGTGGTAGATGTAGTCCACCAGCGACTGGAAGACGGGGGCGCTGACGTCTTTCAGCTCGATGTTGCGATCATAAGCTTCTTTAAGATTAGAGGTAAACATGGACCTAAAAAAGCTGCTCTGTGCCGAGAGCACCAGGCGGTGCAGCTGGAACTCCTTGCCGTCCACGGTGATGATGACATCGGCAAACAGACCATCCTCCAGACACAAGTCCATGATGCTCTTCATCACACGACTGGAGTGGAAGCGATCAGTGAAGGTGTAGCCCTGAAAGTAGTTCTCATCTCCCGATGGACCTCCGACACTGAAGCCCCCGTCCTCACCAGACTCCATGGCATAAACTTTACTCCGCACCTTTAACCTAAAAGAGCTTTATCAGAAAATTGAATGAATGTTAGATGGTTTGATTTATATACTGTAGCTTTTTAAATGGTGACAAGGTCGTCAAAATCTGCAATTGGCCTAAGATGTAACAGTATTTTCTAAAACAGATGGCAGGTTGGATAAAGATGTGTAGAGTTTAATCTTATCGAAATGACTTAAACTAAAACGTTTCTTCCTACTGAAGAAACAAGCTATTTACTTACAAGCTAGTTTTAAGTACACATGATTTTATACATCTAACCGATCAACATCTGGTTCCCAATATTACTGGTGTCTAAATCAGCGACGGTCATTTTAACTGAGCTAATGGGAAACTAGTCAGCATTGAGGCTAACGCTAACATAAGCAGTCCAGTTTCGTCTCGTTAACTTATAACTCACGACTCCACAAACAGACGCACCAGAAAATACTCTGCTGTAAACATTTTTGTTATTAATAACAATAAACGCAAACACTGGTCGTACCTTTGCCATACCAGCAATAATGCTTGTAAAAAGTGAGCCAAAGAAATAAACAGTACCGCTTCTTCTAACTGATGTCGCCGTGTTTGTGCAACTCTCCGGCGCCCACGTGTGTTGGAGGCCTGTCGTTGCATAAAAAAGTGCAATAGAGGAAATTGTTTATTTACAATTACGTTGAGTTATACATCTTTTTAATACACCAGTATAGACAACAGACACCAGTCATCATCTCTCAAAATCACACACCATTATAATAAATTTGGCTCAGACTGTATTTGTGTAGAGGTGGGACAATTGCGGCAGTACAGTGTGTCAAACCCGGACACCATTTTAACTCTATTTTGTAAATTATAAAAGTACTATTCACAGACAGTTCGAACGGTTTGTTTAAGTTCTCCACTGTAGCTTATTTCTATTCTTAAAATCATGTCACATCAAATTACATACACACAACAGAGACAAGTTTTAATGAAAAATTTTTTTTATTTTTTTTTATAAAATTGTATGTTTTAGTCCCTACAAAAATGTAACAAAATAGATTCTGTATTTTAGTTTTGCTTTACATGATACATATTTTGAAACAGAAGACATAGCTAATACAACTGCTCAGTAGCTAGTCCTAAAATCTTGCGCTTTCTCTGTCACTTTTTCTTTGCTTTTGAGGTCTTGCTTTCTGTCTTGCTCTTGGTCTTTGTTTTGGTCTCTGTTGATGACAGCTTCTTCTTGAGCTTGGCATCTTCAGCAGTTGTTCTTCTGTCTCTGTGAGGCTGTTGCCGAACACTGGGTTGAGATCTGGAGGTCCCAGTTCTGCCTCCACTGTCCTCCACTGTCTCCTCTGTAAGCTTCAGATCAACACTGTTCACTGTGTCCTCTCGCTTCCAGATCAAAATATTGAAGCCTGTAATGAAAGTTGTAAAATGTACAATTAAATTTTATATATATATCTATATCTATCTATATCTATATATATAGATATATAATATATTTGTATATAGCTCTTTTTACAATGTTCCTTTGTTTCAAACTGCTTTTTAATATGCATAATATTGAGATATATAAAAATAAAACATAGCAAAACTAAATAATTATGAGATTAAAATAACTTATTACCCATTCCAGATGCCAGTACATCCCCTGTTGGACTGAACTTGTTAAGCTGAAATAAGTTAAAATATTTAGTAAATTAATAATGTTTTATAAATGTTTTAACAATTTGATTGAACGAAAAGGACACTTACAGATACAATCCCGTGGGTATTTGGGTCTCTAAGCTGATGCACAAGTCTACCACTATTGGCATCATAAAGGTCAATAGTTCTCTTGTCGTTGGCGAAAACACGATCATCTGGGTAACGACCAGCCACAATGAGGTCATACATGGGATGCCAAGTTGCCTGAAAATCAAAACTACTGCATCTAATCTCTATGACTTTAATACTTATGGACGGTTAAAACTACAGCCAACATTTAGCGGGAAAAGATGAAACTAGTTAGGAACACTGACCTTGATGGGTGTCAAGTGCTGAAACTGTCGATGAGGATGAGTAATAATTTGATCAGGTTTAGACCAATCATACGAACAGTAAACTCGGATCTGATTCATCTGGTCTGTAGTTAAGAGCTTTGTGCTGTCAGTGGGATTAAAGTATGCTGGACAGAGAATGAGGGCAAACAAACTTTAAAGGTGCAATAAAAGCTGTCTTTTGTGGCTTTTAGTTAGCAATACAAAGTCACAGATCATTGCTGTAAATTTGGCTGAAAGCTATTGACTGCTGTATATCTTAAAAGCTACTTTTTTCCTCTCTCTGGTCATATTATCTCTTACCAGAATTGACTGGTTTTTCATGAGGCATCTTAGTCAGATAACTGTTCTTGTCTTTGATATTTCTGAGGTCCCACAGTTTAACCGTAGCATCAACAGAGGATGTTGCCAACAGCCAATCACAACGAGGGTTGAATTCTGCATGAGTCACTTTGCCTGTGTGCAGCTTTTCATTCAAAATCTAAAGGTAAATATGTGACCAAAACAATACAGGTTTTACAGTATATCACACAGTTTTGCACTTCATTTAGACAAAGAAAATTAATTTAGTTACTTTCATTACGCACCTCATGTCCATCCAGGCCAAGCAGGAGAAGTCTCCCACCATTATCTCCAGTCACAAGCATCTGCCGGCTTACAGACACATCCAAACAGCAGTACCAGTAACTACAACAGGAGAAATTGTAAGAAATTCAAATCATGTGTATATATTACATTCACACAGTGCCTCATTTATACATACACATACATTACAACTACAGTGTTCTCACCAAAGACTGTGGTGGTCATGGCCACAGCCTGGGGTTCGAGACAGTATCTTACTTGGGAGACCCTCAAAGCTCTGCAGTGTGACAGTACCATCACCAGAAGAGACAAAGACTTTTGACACATCTGTGGGACAAAACTTCATCCCTCCTATGAAGTCACCAGCTCCTTTCTGCATACATACACACAAACAATATGAGTTTGTTAGGCAAATTACAGTCACTAGCAGCCAAAACATGTACTGCCATGACAGGAGAATGTCAATAGCCAGTATGACTTGCTATAAATCAACACAACTATCCATTAACATTAACCATTAACTTAGCCATCCTAACTGCCACTGTCTTTTGAATTTCAATGCTCACCCCCTGTATGAACGTTGTCTTATTCAGTGCATCATAATCCCACAGGATGATGTCTCCGCCCTTGGAGCCCACCGCAACAGTGGTGGGGTGGGTTGGGTGCCATTCCAGACAAGTGACCCTGCGGTCAAATGGGCTGGCTGTGCGGTGCAGTCTGTAGGCTTTGAGGGAGCGTACAAAAGGCTCCTGCAGACACTGTAACACAGGATGGAGCAAGTAAAAATTTAAATGGTGTGTATATTTACAGTATGTTTGCTCTTGTTCTGTGTGTTGAAAAGAATATGATATTATAGGATATGCAAGTATAAGATTATATAAGAATGAGCTGTACCTGCCGCAGGTGAGCATGGATGGACTGTCCCAGGGCACTTTTGTAAATGTAATGAAGGATACTTGTTTGGCCCTGTTTCTTTTGACCTCCAATCCATTTTACACTTGCTTGTATGTAGGTTTCTGGTACATTAGAAAGAAAATAGTTTAAACATCACACGACTCTATGACTAAACACTGGCATATTCACACGATATGGTAATTCATAATATTGCACACCCGTGTTTGTCGTCACTTTGTCGTCCTTTTTCTTTTTCAGCCTCTTGGAGAGAGTTTGATGGGATTCTTCATTCGGTCTCTTTTTTGAACCGACATTTGACTTTGTCTGTTTCGCAGCAGACGAGTCCGTCTGAGCTCTTCCTCTCGCCATTTGACGTTTACTTTCCGTCTAAAAAACTTAAAGTTCACATCAGTGTTGGTACGTTAGCCGGTAACACATTGCACATAAACGGTGGACCGTATCTATCCAATCGATCGGATGCTATTTCTTTCTTACCTGCAGATGTAATGTTTACGGTCTGCACCAATGATCCTCACAGATGATCAATGCATATCCCACACGTGCGCAGACGCGCACTGCCCTTCAGTGACGTAAGGAACGATTGTTTTGTAACTCTTGCGCGCGATACAAACTTTAAACGCTAGATGGCACGAAACCGTCACCAGCTTTGACCAAATTCACGATTTTGTGTAAACGATCCGTTTCATTTAACCTGAACATAGACAGAACAGTTGCAATGCAAAATATTTACTGCACAGTACTGTTTGATCATGTATATATCGTTTCTCTTTGTTGGTACTTTTGAACATTTGCAAAATTTTAAAACAATTTTCCATGTTTTTGTTGCACATTAAGCAGATTTTAACATTGCCTTGGTAAACACTGTGTAAAAACGTTGAACTTCAAAAGATTTAATACTTGTTACAAAAAAAATGGTCGTTAATGTTTGCAGTTTAGTTTTCTCATTTATCACATATTAAGAAAAATACATATCATTGGTTAAACACAGCAACCTGTTGTGTAAAACAGTTTGGTGAAGAAAGCTTGACGTTATTTTAAGACTTTGTTTTGAAACGTTTTTTGATACCGGAAATCGTAACACAGTAGGCGGGGCTTAGGGCGGGACATCCGCTTGTTGGCGCTCTGGACGAGCTCACTGATTGGTCACATTTGAAAAATCAGTGAGCGACGAAGTAGAGGGAACGTTTAAACTTCGCATTTTATGCACGGATAAGAAATCAACGGCGTCGCGAAGCTGAACTAAAACATTTCAGCATGATCAAACAAATGTATGTACTTTATTATTGTTTGCATTGATTGCACTGAAAACGAATTATTATTTGATTTACTATTTAACATAAGAGTTCGTCTTGTACTAAAGACGTTGGCTGGCAGACGCCGCTAACTAATGTTACCCATTCACCACCCGCCCGTGTTATTAACCCAGTGGTTTGTCCTTCTAGCTATTTTTACTTACTTATAGGTATATTGATGATTTGTTATAGTAGTTGTTATGTGTTTTACGGTAACTTAAAAAATGAAATTAAAACATCCGCATTATGAATAGTGTTTGTTTATTTTTGTAACAGGAAGGGCAAGACCCCACGTCGCCCTCCTCCGAAGAAGACCACTAACAACCAGAAGGACCCTGTGGGAGTATGTTATTTTCTGTTTGCATATAAAGACATTATAGTCATACAAATAATACCCTGTACTGTCAAACAACGCTCAGGTCGGTGAAGTCCTTAATCGAGTGTGTGTTCGGCAGGTGTATTGTCGTGTGCGGCCACTCGGCGCAGAAGATGAGGAATGTTGTATCGAGGTTATAAGCAACACCACAATTCAGCTACATGCTCCTGATGGACTGAAAGCCAACAGAAACGGTGAATTCAAAGAGGTCAGTGTCTGTGCTGACAGGTTGGTCATAATAATTCAGTGTTACACAAGTGTTTGGATGCCCACATGCCTGTTGATCTGTTCCTCAGTTCTTACAGTTATTAGAACAGTTAAATGAATGCACAGGTTTTGTTGCCCATGTGCAATAAACTCTAAAACTTGTGTTTCAGACACAATACTCTTTCAAAAAAGTGTTTGGAATCAAGACAACACAGAGAGAGTTGTTTGAAGATGTTTCCAAACCTCTGGTGGAGGACCTCATTCACTGTAAAAATGGTAACGGAAATATATTCTTCTATGACTTACCTTCAAATATTACAACATTTGATAGACTGATAGTATTTTTGTCCCCCAACAAGGTTTGTTGTTCACCTATGGTGTCACTGGCAGTGGCAAAACTTACACAATGACAGGGTCTCCGGGTCAAGGTGGGCTGCTTCCACGTTCACTCGACATGATCTTCAACAGCATCGGCCCTTACCAAGCCAAGAGATATGTGAGCACATTTCTCAATAGTCTGTTGGTTAGTTTAAAAAAAATCTCAGAATACCGAAGTATTTTGATCTTTACATCTTCAGGTTTTCAAGCCTGATGATAAAAATGGCATGGAGGTCCAAAATCAGGTAGATGCACTCCTGGACCGACAGAAGCGGGACAGTCAGACATCTGTACCGAAGACCCCAATAACCAGGTTATTTCCATTGAAGTCAATTGTGAAAGTAAAGCTTGAGTTTAGTCTGCAGAATAATTGAACTTTTTCTTATGGTGTGCAGGCGAATGGACCCAGAATTTGCTGACATGATCAGCCCAGAGGAGGCCTGTAAGGCGGATGGAGTGGACGAGGACAGTAGCTACAGTGTCTTTGTCTCTTACATTGAGATTTACAACAACTATATCTATGATCTGCTGGAAGAGACTCCCTTTGACCCAATAAAGCCCAAGTAAGTTTGAAGATTGTATTTGGGGTTGACCACATTGGAAAAATTGACTGTTCATACACTTGAGTTGTGCAGTCTAAAAGTCTTCACTACATGTTCTTTGTACTCACTATATGTGGATGAAGAATGAAGAGTATTGTGTTCCTGTAGTTTAATTGGTAGATTGCCTTCCCTTAGTGGTGCAAAAGGTTGTGGGTTCAGTTTCTATGGGAACACACATACTGATCACATATAATCATAAAAGCACCTGACAAATGTATAAGTATTTATTCTATTGGAATTCGTTTTTGGTCATTTTTTTTTTTTTCCTGACAAAAGGAAAATTGTTTAAAAGTAGATATTTAAACCATTTCAGGAAGGAGGAAACATTTTTGTTTCTCGGCCAATCAGTGACTTTAATTTCAATGTGATTTGCCTGGCAATATAATGCTCTATTAAATCCTAGTTTATAGAGTCATCTATTTTGTTTCTTTATTAGGTGGAATGGTGCAGGCACACCCCTACGAAACAACACTGAGTTCATGTACGTGGCTAGTGGAATAAGACAGATTCTGTCTCTTCTCATTCTTTAATTGTGTAGCTATTGTGCGCTATTGTGCCTCTTGCTTTAAATGTTTTAGGGCATCTGTGTCTGCTTGTCTTGGTCATGCGTCCTGTGCTTCGTTTTAGTTGCTGAAAGGTTCCCATGCTGTAGCTACGCTTTATTAAAACATGGCTGAAGGATTTGGTATCTCCTGCGGTCTGGTACTGTAGTGTTTCATGCTGTAACTTCATATTCCAGACCACCGCAGTCTAAAATACTGCGTGAAGATCAAAATCACAACATGTATGTGGCCGGGTGCACTGAGGTGGAGGTCAAGTCAACTGAGGAGGCTTTTGAAGTCTTCTGGAGAGGTACAATAACACAGCAAGTTATATTCTAGGATTTTATGACATGCAGAGTTGACGTCTTTGTGTTCTGCACACAGGTCAGAAAAAGCGCAGGATCGCTAACACGCAGTTGAACCGCGAGTCCAGTCGTTCTCATAGTGTGTTTATTATCAAACTGGCACAAGCACCCCTGGATGCAGATGGAGACAATGTGCTTCAGGTCAGTACCAGAGTTTATACAAATGCGTGAGTCACGCTTGACTGTTGCAAAGACACCATATGTGGAGACATAGTATGGTAAGGGTGTTAGTGCTGCAGATCTGAAATGTGACTGTGGTAATTGTTTCTAGGATAAAAACCAGGTGAACGTGAGCCAGCTGTGTCTGGTGGATCTGGCTGGCAGCGAACGCACCAGCAGAACCCGGGCCGAGGGCAGTCGTCTCCGTGAAGCAGGTCAAATCCTCTCACTAAGAACCCTAGATTTACACCATCATTTCAGTGTTTTATATTCAGTGTTTTATATTTTATATTATGCATGTGTTTTTTTTTATTTCATGTTAAACAGGCAACATCAATCAATCTTTAATGACTCTTCGCACATGTATCGAGGTTCTGAGAGAGAACCAGATGTGTGGCACAAACAAGGTTTGTGGGGAATTTATGGACCATAAGACTACCTAAAAATTTTTAAACTAATTTAACATTAAGACTCTCTTTTCTTAGATGGTTCCATACAGAGATTCTAAAGTAACTCATCTATTCAAAAACTACTTTGATGGGGAGGGCAAAGTGAGAATGGTGGTGTGTGTCAATCCAAAAGCAGATGATTATGAGGAAACCCTGGTAAGCAAAATCAAAAGATGGTCCATAATTATAAACAAATCCTTACTGTTGCAGTAGTTGATACTTAGGGTTGATCTGGTACTTCCTGTGTGTAGCTGGTGATGCGCTTTGCTGAGATGACTCAGGAAGTGGAAGTGGCCCGACCGGTTGACAGACCCATCTGTGGCTTTGCCGCCGGCCGTAGACAGAGGAACCAGGCCTTCAAAGAAGAACTGACCCGCAGGCTAGAGGAACGTGGTGGACCTATAGATGGCGGTATTGCCTTTTTCAGTTTAAACCCAATTTTTTTTGTATTTCTGGCACTGTCTTGTTGGTTTAGTTGTTGGTTTAGTTTGACTTTTTGTTTTTTTGTGATTGTGTGCTTAATAGAGTCTGCAACAGTATTGAGTCAGCTGCTGCAGTCCTTTCCTCCACTTCCACCCTGTGAAATCTCTGGTCCTAATGATGATGTCACTCTACCAAGACTCATAGAGGCCTTGGAGAAGAGGCACAAGATTCGCCAGATGATTACTGAGGAATACAACAAAACTGGTAACATCATCAGTTTAATTAGGAGCTTCTTTCTGCAAGCCTGAGAAGCGACATGTCTACTAACAGAACCTGTAAACGTCTGTTTCAGCCAACATGCTGAAGTCAGTTCTTCAGGAGCAGGATGGTAATATACTCGCCAAGGAGAACTTACTTCAAGAGCAGCGTGGCAGACTTGGAGAAAAGGACAAAATGATCCAGAACCAGAAGATTGAGATCGACCGCCTAGAAAAGAAATCAAAGATGCTGGAGTACAAGGTACTTACTGTAGCATTTAGTTGATATAAGCTAAAGAAACATGTTTGAATGGTAGATTTAAACCATCCTGATGTAATTTGTTAGACAGGAACACTGGGTGAAAAAAAATGTTGAACATGTTTGCTTGCGTGCAGATTGACATCTTGCAGAAAACCACTAACATATATGAGGAGGACAAGCGATCTCTACAGCAGGAACTGGAGAGCAGAGAAAACCGGCTGCAGAGGGAAATGTCTGAAAAAAGACGCATGGAAGCGCGCATGCAAGGGATGGTAACGGATGCTAAGCTGAAGTGGGAGAAGGAGTGTGTGAGTATTCATTAATGCGTCCCTTGACGTGTCTGATGTCATTTTGGGACATTGCCAAATTTTGCATACTATAGCATTTATGTTTGTTTAATAGGATTGTCTAATGGATGTTTGTTTGGTTAGGAGAGGAGAGTAAATGCCAAGCAGCTGGAGATGCAGAACAAGCTCTGGGTGAAGGATGAGAAACTAAAGCAGCTCAAAGCCATCGTGACGGAAGGGAAATCGGAGAACCGGCAGCCACAGCGGCCCTCCAGAGAAAAGGACAAAGTGCCACCCAAGAGATCTGCCTCCCCTTCGCCGGTTCCTGTACGTTTAACTGACATGCGAACTTCATTGAACCTGTGAACTTCATGTCTAACCAACTACAACACCCTGTGTTTCCATAATCTATGTAGTGTGCAATTACTCATCGCACTTCATTTTTCATAGACCTGTTTTTAATATTGCGTGCGTGCGTTGCATCCTAACTATATGTACTAATCTGATGTTTGCAGTCTTTCCACAATAGCTCTCAGTCATCTCTCTCCTCCCTGGAGTCCATATATAACTTCCCTCAGATGGTCAGGTCAGACCCTTCCTCCCCCAGACCAGGCAGGATTGCTGTGGCCTCCTGCATCTCTGAATGGGAGCAAGGAGTCCCACAGTCACGCAGGCAGGGTAGTCAGTCGCCTCCAGACGGTAGGAAGAGAGTTCAGGGCCTTCCCCACAGTCTTGGCAGGAGGAGAGGCAGGTGCTGGGCCAGAGGTTATGAGATGCCTGCCCAGCCAGCAGATGTAGGCCTAGAGGAATCTGATCACATGGTCAGTGGAGCATCTTGCTGTAGCTGTAGGTATATTTGCAATGAAATGCTGAGATAAACTAGCCAGAGAGACCTCTGATCAGTGTCTCAGCTGCCCCACGTTATGTAGAAGATCTGTGAGTGAAATAACTGATGGATTTTTATTTGTATCGCTTATTACACTTGTAATTGTTTGATGCTGTTGTGCAAGGAGGCTTGTTACTCCTGATCCCATACTGCCACAGAATTGTGTATGGAAATCAGTTTTAAAACTAGTAACAGCTTCCAAACTGAGCAACAGATTTTGAGAATTGTTTTTCTTGTGCGTTTGTCTGTGTTCTAACAGTTTGGTATGTTTAGTTTGTGCTCCTGTGAGTCGTGAAGATACGCTAACATGCTAACACGGTAACGCTACAGCAGGCCTGAGCCTTTTCTCTTACCGTCCTTGTTTCAATTGAACAGACTGCAGTGCCTGTCCGGCCTCTACACAGACGCTCACACTCTGCAGGTGGGGAGAGGTGGGTTGATCACACCCCTGCAACTAATGTGGACCTGGATACCGTCATGCAGCCCAACATTCCCAATGCCATCAAAGTATCCGCGCCGAACGAGAAAGCCCTGTCCAAGTGTGACAAGTATGTTCTGACTCACCAGGAGGTGGCATCTGACGGAGAGATTCAAACCAAGCTGATCAAGGTGGAATGTTCTTGCTTATTGTAGCTCAATTGCTAAAGTGTGATGGTTGTAGCAATGCTAAAGTTATTGGTTTGATTCCCATGAAGAATAGATTCAATGTACTGCAAGTGTATCTAAAACACAATTTTAAATTAGGGTGAAGTGTTTAAAACAAGAGGTGGAGGACAATCTGTTCAGTTCACGGATATTGAAACGCTGAAGCAGGAGAACCCGGTTGCAGCCAGGTAATTTTTTTGCTAAGCCTTGACGATGATTCTTGACTGTTATTGTGTATGGCTATTAACCATAATCTGGTTTGTATTCAGTCGTAAGAGGAGATCATCAGAAACTGGCCCTGCTCCAGCAAATGAGCCTATGGAGGGAAACTGGACTGATGTGGAGACAAGGGTAAGTTACTCTTGTCCACTTTGATTAGTTTCCACATTTACATTTAGTTCGCATTTACACATGTGACTTATTTCGGATTCAGATTTGGTCCATGCCACAGTGAGATGGTAAAATGGGATTAGAATGTGTTTCATTATTCCTAAATAAGAAGTAATTATAAAAACTTTGTGCTGTTTGCGGCTATGAGGGACCTGCAGAAAGAAGATGGAAATTGTGCTGCTAAATTCACTTTGTAAACAAAAGCATCCTGAGGGAAAACGGACGCATTACAGAAAATTGACCCATTTAATTTGTTTACCAAACACTTTCTACAAACAAGTCGGATATTGTTGGAGCCTTGAGATGCAGGTTTTGTGTTGTAACTCTGTCCTTATCTGTGTTTAGTGCTCTATGGCTGTTGAGATGAGACCTGGCTCCAATCTAGGACCTGGATACCAACACCACGGATATCCAAAGTAAGCGGTTTGTTTACATGAGCAATTTGTTTGACTTGTCTTCAGTCTCACTGATGACTAAATAGCAGAAAGTCGTGACTAAAATAAATGACTTTTTTACAGACGCAGAAAGCCTTAAGACTTCGCATTGTCATCACAGACGAGTTTTGAAGCCTCTCATCACTGCGTGCAATAGCAAATTCACTTTAATATTTAACACTTTTTAAAATGCTTTTTATATGTAAAAAATCTTTTTTTTATAAATTACACAAGTTCACCAAAGCTGTTTTTGTACTGCATTTTCTATGTTGTTGCCATGTAAGATTTAGGAGTAGTAATAATCTGTGTGGGAGAGTTTAAAAACAAAGTATTGCAAATGTTTGTTGTCTTAAACGCATGCTTGTGTGTTTATAAAATATTGATTGTTTTACTTTTTGTATTAGGGCAGGTGGGACAATCAAAGTATTTGCTGGTGTTCCTTTATAAATTTAGAAAAGTCATTCTTATGACTCCTAGTATAAGTTGACAGCACTATTCATGTATTTCTCACCTGTATCATATATTGCTGCAGACAAAAACTGTTAATAAACAGCCTTTGATGCTAAACGTGTCCAGCTTGTGTTGTGGATCAGTTTAGTTCATTAATGCAAGTTACAATTGAAATGCTATTGGCATTCACTTACTGGTTTTGAATTGTATAAGAAGGCGCTAGATGGCAGCAATGTGCTACTTTACAAGCTGAAAGATGCCATTTGATGTGAATCTAATCCAAGTTTAATTTACAGGCCTCTGCCATATTACGTTTGTTAAATATTCGTGCCTTTCTGCTTGATAGGTTTTATAGTAAAGGAATATAGTAGATTTACAGCAGAAACTAATAAAACTATATTAGATTAATTATAAATGTATTTTCAAGACGAGAAACAAATTTAAAAACACTCCCAACATCCACACACCTTAAATTTCATTATATTCTTCACTTAGAAGAAAGCTGTATTTTTTATAAGCACAGTGTTTACACTGTTCGGTGAGTCTGTCTATGTTGTATTACTATGGGATAAAATTTGATGCATGCTTGGATTAGTTGTTTCCATAAATTTGTAAACCAAACAAGGCTAAAGGCCACAAATTTACCCCGTCTTATATTTAAGTAGTGCGACAGCGATTTGACAGCATGCAGTCTTTAAGTCTCTGACATTCCGTGGACATTGTTCACCACGACAGCGTAAGAGTTTGAAATCCAATGGAAAATAATCTGTTTGAAATATGAAACGGTATTTATTAAATGAAAACAAATCCGGCTTAGCGTCACTGAAATGCGGTCAAATCCTCGGCTCACGCAGGCCTAACAGGAACGTGTTACTGAAGTCATCCGCTACTGAAGTCATCCTCTGTTGTTTTGTGTTGTTGTCCACATGACCTGAAGCACCGAGTATGACAGAAAACCGTAAGTGCCGCTGATTCCTAAAGCTTAACTGTGTTGAAAATGTGATGTGGTTTCTTTTATTTTTCTCAACTTGACACTAAAAGGAAAAGACAGGCTGTATTTAACTGGTTTTTGTTGTTGGTCAAGTGTAGTTTACAATCACATTCTTTCTATATATTTCTATATTATCCTGTACAATTCCTGGGCACACCGTCTATCCTTACAGTTTATTAGTTTATGTAAATTTTCAACCCATTGCCTGACAGTCTTTTAACCCATTATATTTGCTTGTAAGCATATTATTCACAGAAATAGTTGGTAGGTCACTGGCTTCGACTGTTTTTGCTGGCATAAAACCATTCTGCATGATTGCAGTTGTGCTTTCTGAGGTTGTCATGGTTAGATTGGGTTACTCTGGTTAGGATTAAGATGTTAGTGTGTGATTGAGGGCTAGAAAATAGTCTTTTATTGGTAAAGTGTGTTTGCGTGCATACAAGCCAGGAGCGAGTGGACCTGCGGCAAAACGCTTGAATTAGGCAAACTTCCCCTGAAATATAAAACTTACCCACAAAATATTGGTTACGAGGCCCAAACTATAAACTTGATTTCAAAAGATTTTCGAATGCTGCCCTTTGCAAGATGGTTCTAATGTTTCTATGCTCTAAGAACACAGACCATGTTTTTCATAACCAAATTAGCTTCATGTCGTTCTGCTGTATATAAGATACCTTTAAGAATAAAACCGCACTGTAGTGTTTATAATAAAAAATGATTAACCTTCAAAACGATTTGCCCACACGTCTTGCCCTATCTGACAATAAGGTAATAGATCCATCCATCTGTCTGTCTCTTTCTCTCTCTGTCAACTCCACAGCTGAAGGCTGATGGTAAACGTCTCATCTGCTCCTCTGACTCTATTTCAATTTGGAGGCACTAGAGAGTGACTAAAATGGCGCCTTCAGGAGAGGGTCAAGAACTCAGAGCGGTGAGACATTAAAATCACTTGTGTAGCCCATCGAGTGCTCTGCTTTTTGACTATACGCTGTTTGATGAGCCGCACTGCAATATAATCACTGGCTTGCCAAGCCGTAGCTCATCCAGTGAGAATGTTATGGAACTTCAGTTTATTGCATTAGAATTATGATCCGCAAGAAAGAGAGAGAAAGTGAATCGCTTCCACTCAAGATGATTTAAAAATCGCTGAGAAATACAGCACTTTTAAATGCAAAAGCACAAATCAATCATATAAACTAGCTTGGCTGTAGAGAAACAGATGCTATAATAGAACTCAATAGAACTTTTACTGTCATGGTAAAGTTATTGATTTATACATGTTCTTGATGAAAAACTGTTGAAGGTAGTCAATGTTTTGCTTAACTTTACTTAAAGAAATGGTCATTTGTTTGTTTATGTGTGTGTGTGTTTTGGTATTTTGGTAGATTTATATTTTTGTGGTTTGAGAGTAAACCAAGCAAAGAAGTTATTTTTATTTGACGTCTCTTAGCAATTAAATTATCTGTGAAAAACAAAATATATCAAGGTAGCAGGCAGCTTCTTAGCAGAATGGAACAGGCATCATTGGACTCATTTCTAAGTGTTTTTAACAAAGTGAAAGCAATTCTCCATTTAAGCCCTTAACCTGCAAAATACGCAATAAGAATTTAAACACGCTGGAGAACTTCCTGCTTGAATTCACACTGTTAATTAGTCAGCCTGGCTTTTCCAAATAAATGATTGGATGTTTTATCTGGATGATTAATTCCTGTGGAGTATTTTCTGTCCTCTGCGAGTCTATCGCGTGGCACAGGAGAAACGGACTCACAAAATAATTTGGAGGCATCTAATGAGCTTCTTGTCGCATTTCCTCACCACACGTAACTATTATAGATGCAAATGTCTTCATGTTTATTCAGTGCATATATGAATCACTCTGTATACAGTTTTCTCTCATTAAGTCATTTGAGTTAAATATTCAGTGTAGCATTAATCAGAACTCTTCCTCTTCAACCGACGCTGCAGACTCTGATGGAAATGGAAAATCTTTGCCCTCATCTGTTCATTGCCTGTTGACTTCTGATCTGTGTTTGTTCTGGTGGGTAAACGAGTTGTCCTTGAGCTTCACGGCCTGTCAGGTCAGGTCAGTGTATCGGTCTCTGGTGTGCAGGCTGCAATGTCTGGCTGATGTTTTGTATTGTGTACACGCTCAGGGACCAGATTGTCAACACTTAGTGTTTGGCTTTGCACAGTGGAAACCTTCCTTTAGATGCTGTAAACAGGGCTGCCGTGCTGACTAGATTAATCAATTAACTGCTGGGACGGAAAATGGTTGTGGTGGTCAGCTGAGGTTTGCTGCTAACCTTTTAGCTGAATTAGCTGTAGAGATGTTGTAAAGTGCAGGGGGGGTAACAGGGAACGTATTCATATCGTTGGGTAACGTTCTCTAAAAGTTCTCTTAGAATTATCAGAAATGTTCTTTAAGTAATATTAGTCCAGCATTTTTAAACGCTATTTATTTCACATATAAAATCTTTAAAGTGAAACATTTTAAAAACAATACAGTAATCAATAATCTTGATATAACATCTAAAAAACTGGACATTTTGAATATTTCTTTAACATTTACAATTTTTAGCTTTTGTTAACTAATGGAAACAATAGGGAAACATTCTTAAGGCCTGAAAATGTTAGCAAGGAACCTGTGTTTTCTCCTTCCACTCTCATATCACGTTGGCCTCATACCCTGAGGAGCAATAAGCTTTAGAAGGACATGTTGTGGTTCACGGCGGCTGAACCACAGAGGAGGCTGCCCTTTAAAGGCCCATATACCTATTTAGATGTGTCCCGGGGAGCAGTCACTGACATTAAAACTCAATTAGCGGACGACTGTGTAAATACTGCATGAGCCCAGTGCTTTGCTAATGAAGGCCCAGAGCAGGTTCCTGCTCTACATCTCGACATGTCAGGAGCGCAGCTGCATGCGCGGCTGCCTGTGAGGCAGCGTGTCGGTCTGAAGGGAGGTTAAAATGCAGATGAGTGTTGACAGTCGGGTGCAATTGTCATTCAGTGCGTTTTGTGCCCTCCCTGGGGTCTCATCTAGCTTTACTGGTGCTTCACTCGCTCCTCTTTGGTTCCCGCTAATCTTCATGCATACCAGCACACAGAGTAAACTGAGATATGAGCTGCATTTAAATGCACTCGGTCGCTCTATTTCGTCTTGTCCTGAGGCGCATTCAGAGCCGAAAACTGTCGCTGCTGTATGTGATTATCTAAGACACTTTTTTCTTGTTATGCAACAGAACAGTGTGGAAACGCTTTTACCTCCTTAGTAATTCAGTTTTTGTCTAAAGATTAACATAGACTCGTAAATATATTCTAATGGAGTTAATGGATGCCAGCCAGACAAACAAATGAGGCATTTCATTTTATATGTAAATATAATTATCTTTCTGAAAAAAGACAGTCTTACTCCTATCATGCAAATTTTTTGTTCAATAAAAATGATGTATTTAGTGTGAACAAACTCATAATAAAAAATCATGGCTATTGTCCAGCATAGGAAATGTTCTTAGCTAACATTCTCTAAAACTTCCCTTAAAGTTATCAAAAAGCATTGCAATAAAGTAAGTGGAGTTTACTTTATCAAAAAAACTTTATCCCATGTAAACACCAATCAGCTTTGTGGTTTAGCCTGTGGCAAGTGCAGTGTCTTAACCTGGTCGGGTCTTTTATGAATAGAAATTTATCAGTGAAAAGTTGTAATAGCTATAATCTTTCATGTTCATTTTTGTGTCTTCTACTGCTTTTGTTCATTCTGTAAACACAGACTTTGAAGAGACCATCGCGCTTGGCTGTCGGGATACAGGTGCGAACACATTGTTCCAAGACGGGTCTTTCCAATTATCAGTTGTGCCACGAAAACAAAAGAAACAAAACCAAAATTTTATTCTAACTTGGCTTAGCTGAGAAGTTTTAGAAAATGAGGTCTGAAAAACATCTGTGATGCAGAGATGAGATCTGTGTCCAAGCGTGACACCATGGCAATAACAAACTAGATTAGATTGAATATTAGTCTTATTAGATTTAGATTAGATTAGACAAACTAGATTAAATTGAATATTAGCTCTAGTGTTCCTGTAGCTTGACTGGTAGCGCATTGTGCTAGCAGCATAAAGATTGTGGGTTCGATCCTTGGGAACATAACTACTGATTAAAAATGTAAACCTTGAATTCACTGTAAGTTGCTTTGGATAGAAGCGTCTTCCAAATGAATAAATGTAAATATTAACGTATCTCTGCATGTGAGATCTTTTTACATAACGCCCTCTTTGAGAACATAAGAAGTAAAACTTAACCTGAAGTAATTTTGAAGTTGCTGTAGTGACTTAAGTGGAATTAGTTCCAATCCACCAAAGCATGTCAGTTTTAATTAAAGGAAAAATTTTCAGACGTTGTAAATCCACCATTTTTACACCATCCATTTCAACACTTCTAGTGTTGGGCTGAGGGGAAGGCCAAGCCCCAGAGACCAAGCTGCTGTTTAGAAGCATTTGTATTTGGGTCCAGCCTGGACCTCACTAATCCCTCTTAGGGCACCCATTGCATCACTCTCACTCAGCTCTCCACATGATCAATACACAATACATCAAAGGTCAGATGGCCTTATTCTTTGAAGCCGTGTGTGCAGAGCAGGATTTGCTGAGCTAACACCGTCCAGAGAAGACACCTTTTGATTGAGCCTGTTTGTCCGGATAGTTCTGTTTGCTGAAGGGCAGAGGAGAATCTAATGAAGAGCAGCCAATGTCTCTGTTATCTCTCCTCTCTGTGGAAGAAAATAAAGGGACACTGCTGGATTCTGGTTCCCTGGACATGTTCCATATTGTTGTTCTACACACACACACACACACACACACACAAACACACACACACCTATGCATGTACGTACGCACACACACCATGTAGATTGATACATTTTAATTTCTCACAATGCTAAATTCATTTGTGTAATCTATTTTACTGTTAATGATATACTTTAATTTTCATTTACATTAGGAAATTCTAGTCTATAAAGACCTCCCCCAACACACATAAACCAGCGCACATCCAATCTCCTATTAGCATTAAATAAACTCATTCATCGTACATGGCGTGATACCACATCTGTCCATGAGATGGCAGCACCGTCCTCCGGTTTCACTGTCGGCCTTCATCTTGCTGCAAGTCTGAGCCCAGAAGATGAGGCCTGTGAAAAACAAATCTATCGTCCCACGAGGTAATTCTTTCCTAAGTAAAAAACACGACACGAAAATCAAACACTAGATGTTTGAAACCCTTTGAAATATGTTTAAAAGAAGTTAACTGAGAGAGATGAATGAGTGTCAAAAGCTAAAATATCAAAACACAACTTTAAGGAATTTGAATAGTACGACTGAAAATGTGTTGTCCTTGTTCATTATATGCCACAGTAACTTAAGCTGCAAAAATGATAAGGTTTAGAAGGTTTTAGAAGAATTGTGCTTGTTTTCCAAGCTTATTTGTCTGGTTTTCATTAGCCGTGTAACCTTAGCAAAGACCTGGTTCTGCCTTGCTCACTGTTATCTCAATGATGTTCTAATGCTGGTCAAACATTATTGTGAATGGCTCTGCTCAATAGAGGCTGTGTTAGCCAGGAGAGTCAATATTAACTGAGCACACAGGAGGAAGGTGGGGGAAGGGAGTGTGTGTGTGTGTGTGTGTGTGTGTGAGAGAGAGAGAGAGACTCGGGGGGGTTAGCCTGTGCTCTTTGTGAACCGTGACCATTCACAAGTGACCACAATGCAGGGATCAAGAGATGACAGGAATTTAGTAAAGCATTCTTCATTCTTTGGCTTCTGGCTCTTGTTGAAAGAGCCGGTGATCCAAGCAAATCAATCAAACATTCCTGGGAATTTGCTTTCCTCTTGCATATTTACAGCTACTATTGTGGTAAGCTGTTGGGGCTACCCACCTATTTTTAGGTTGTACGAATTGTTTTTTTTTTTACATTTAAAAGTAACAAAAACATTTAGACGTTGTAATGAAGTTATTGCTTGTTTATATGATTGTCTAAATTTATATTAATTTCTATTATGTTTTTAAAACATTCCACTAACTAAATAATAATGTTTTTGATATAGATATATTTGAATATATATAGATTTAATAACTTTCAGAACAGTAACAAAACTTTAAGACAACGTTCTATGAACATTTCTGTTAGCTGGGTAATGAGGGCTAGATTTTGTCAGAGCTGTAGAGGAAGGTTAATTTGTCAAAGGACACATACAACAGACCCAAGGTCAGTTCTTTGTCTGTTCACAAAGGTAACTGAATCACCAGCTCCACACCCACCTAACCTGCAGACATATCAACACATTACTCAGTAATCACAGACGCTTTTATGCCCTGAGAGTTGTGCAAACAGTCGGTGTGGTAGAATAAACAGTGCCTGTCATGTGACCTTAAGCTTTCTGTGCGTGAATCATGATATAACAGAAGTGATTGTGCAGGTGAATGCACTAATAATGCCAATAAGAGACTAATGTTTGACTAGTGTCTCATTAGAAAATGTGAATGAGGGGATAAGATTAACTTCTCGAATGACAGTGTCTCACTGTTTAGATGAGGTTCGCTAACCTGTCCTGTAATCTATGGGCCTCACTGGCAAACAAACAGACAAATATTGACCGTCTGGGAACAGGGCCTCATGCAGCAGTACAATATACCCGGAGCAATTTCCTCAAGGCGCTGGGAGACTGTCAACATAATGGCAAAAGAAAATATTTTTTCTTGCTGCGGGCAAACTGTGAAAAATTTGCGCTGATATGCTGGGATCAGAAACGACTAATTTAAGTAAATAATTGGCCAGACTGTGCGAATGTGTAGAATATTATTTAATTTAAAAGCAGGCACTGCAAAAATAAAGCAAAAAATCATACAGACCACAAACAAATGTTCTTGTTTGCGTTTTCTCTCCGTGTTGTGTTTGGTTTGGGTCGGGTCATTTGATATGGATAAGCAGGCATAACATTTAAGTGTTGGGCCAAACCCACCGGTGGAGATCAGGTTGCATGCAAAGTTTATAGACCAAACAAATGAAGAACAAGCATTGTTTGTAATGCTCACCATGTGAACATCGTTCTCTTCCCCTGAGAGACTTCACAGACACCAGATAACTTCTGATGTAGCAACACGCTGTCAATTCAAATCTGCTGACATGTGAAAAAGCTACATTAGCCAATGCATTTTTTAAAGACCGTAATCGCTTATTTCCTATAATTACTAAATGCTAATGAGAAGTAGCTTTTTCCCGCCTTCGTGTTTTCTGGCTGCCTGTCTAATGTGCCGTATTGTTTCTCTTGTACCGCTGCAGTGCCAGCTATTAAAGTCGGCTAATCCATCTATCTCCACATCTGCTAGCTTCAAAAGCTGCTAATAGCTCAGCCACAAAACTGCATCTCCTGAATTCATTTCATGTGGAGACTTTGGGTGGCGTTGCGGTTAAGCTTGAATATCATGCATCAGAGCAGGTCTCTGATGCTTAAGGGCTTTTTGTCAGAGTGTTTTGTTTTGATGGGACTGATAGATTAGCTACACTTCCTCACACATACAGACATGTCTCAAACTGAGACCGAATGAGCAGTCATGTGAGAGACTCTCAGAAGTCTTGTGTGGGCAGGCTTGATTTCAATGTGGATGTGTTATTGCTTCTAAACTGATAAATTAGACACATTTAGTATAGATATGTGTGTATTTAACAGCAAGTGATGTGTGTGAGTATCTTTGGCTTATATAGTGTGTGTGTGTGTGTGTGCACTGGATATATATCCTGGCAAAACTATGAAAACCTAAATTTGGAGCTCTAAATGTCATGTATATAAATATAGTAAATTAATTTTTATTATTTTATTACTTTTTTATTATTTAATTAACACTTTTTTATAACTAGGTTTAAGGGTTTTTAAAATAACTATTTAAATCACTTTGCAGCAGAATTACTTTTAAACAATGGATCCAAATATTTTCTTGTTTAAATGATGCATCATGTCACGTAAAGTTCTTTGAATAGCATTATAAAGGCTCAGTTGTGTCACACGTCCCCTTGTTTTGTCCGTGGATGGATGGTGCTATTTTGGACCACTAATTCACCCACGTACAGTAATAGCCATCATCATTTTGGCTGTGGGTCTCTGACAGTATTTTCCATCCTGTTAAACTGGTTAGCTTTGGCCTTTTTTCAGACTCCTCTGAAACTGAGACAGTAATAAGCAGCTCTCTGTAAGGTCTCGTTGTGCTCCAAAATGACTTTCCTGCGTGGCAACTCACCAAAAATCACAAGCTCACAAACAGGTGGTGAAGTATCTGAATAACAAATTAAGTTATGTTCTCACATGAGCCAACTCTACAAATTATTACAATGAATTATGACAGCACAATAACATCCAAAGGAGGAATTTAAGTGTGAAGAGTCTGTAGTGGGGTAAGCAATGGATTTGCTCTCTGGAGAGGGTATTTGATACAGTATATGGGCTAACAGATGGTGTGGTTGGGCAAACCTATGAATAATTTGCTTCTCTCGCTCCTCAAAGCAATAGAACTGTATTAAGGAACAAAAACAGGGTTGAAGTTACATAGGCACTTTTCCATGCATTGAACATTCACCAGAAACTTCCTCTCTGACTCTGAATTGAAATGTTCTTTGAATCCGATCTTTAATGTTTTCCTCAGCTGCCCTGTTTTCTCATATCTGCTGGTTTCAAAGTTTTCTTGTTTAATCAGCCGACACTTCTTACAATAATTACAGAGTTATTTGATTTCTGATGCGTTTGAAGCATCATTGTTTGTGAAAAAAAGAGCCAATATTTTTTGAGAATTTAATACTTTGTGACAATATTGTATACAAGTATACAATACATGTATACTTGATTTCCACCTATAGTTTTAGGCCACAGCATTTATCAATATAACTCTAAACACAATGTTTTGTAGTTTGAGCTAAAATTGTTTTCTGTGGTAAACAAAAACGTTTATATTTATGCAATTTAATTGTATTCTGGTTAATAAACAAAATTAAATTCTGGAGTGGTAGTGTAGCTTTCATATTTATTTTAAAAGGCACTGTGAAATGAAAAAAGTGTTTTGTGAAGAAATACTCTGTTTTTAGCGCTTCACCTGTTTAAAGTGATATATGATTTGGCAAAAGTGTTTATAAAATAAAACGATTTGCTAAATACAAGTGAAAAGTTGTGAAAGATTTCGCCTCCAATAAAATATGATTTGTGTGAAATGTGTGTGAAATAACGCCGTGATGCCTGGATTTGTGTGTGTGCGCGTCATCCTCACCACAGATGGATGATAAATGGCTATAAAACAGCGAAGATGACACTTTTATTTTCCAAATCGTAATACTCGCGGTGTAGAAACAAACCAAACCACTTTGGTTGTAAATTGCGAGCTTAAAAGAATAATACTAGATGACACAAAGCATTAATTTCACAGAGCTAACAGGAAGTCAGGTCGGTTCTGCATGGTTTCTAAACAATAAAACAATTGTGTCCAGGAATGAGGATTGGATTAAGTCAGTGTTGATCCGTTCATGCGTGAGAAATCTCACAACCTGTGAAAACACCTCAGTCTTCTCACCCGACAACCGCCGTCACAGGGTCACACACGCACACTGACTGCGCCGTATCACTCTTTCAACACCATCAAGCTGTGGCAAAGTTGACAGCCAATGACTTAGCCAGAAGTAAACACCAGCATTTAAATGTTGTTCCAACATTTAACATCAGATAATACAGGCCTTCTCTCTCTCCCTTTCTAAATCAGTGTCTCTCTCTCTCACGCTGTGTCTATGTGTTGTGGGAAAACAGGTGTGACTGAACTGGAGAGGTAGGCAGTGTGATCTGATGAAATCTAAGATTACATGCCTCACTAATGATGCGGTGGCAGAGCTGGGATGTTGTGCTCAGTTCAGTCACGTAGGTCTGACGTCGCTAAACTGCAGTTTTATTGGGCCAATGGGTTGATGTCTGCCCTTGACTCCCATTCTCTAATTCCCCCTGGTCTTATTATGGAAAGATAAACATCTTTATATTACAGGATGGTTAGACACCCAGTAGACCTCTGACCCAAATATTACATATTACAAATATGATGATATTAATACTACACACGATAATATTGTAAGCAATTTAGCGCCAGTATCAGGTTGACGGTCCAACATAGTAGGTGGCGCTATTTTACCCATTGAATATATATTTACTTTTAAAAGTGATTCATTGGTCAAAAAAGAACATACAATTAAATGTAGCTGTTTTTATTGTTGCAATAATGTCTTTACCTACTAACCGTGTAGTAAACAATCTGATACTGTGACAACCGCAGTACTCGGTTTTCTAACACTAACCCACACACAAACCTGGTGCCTCAGGTTAGTAACAATTACTTTTATAACCACCCTTTGTTTTTCAACTCCAGTTGCACAACCTGTGCTGCTTAAACATATCATTCTAAATGAATGTGTGTTCCACAATAAATAGTCAATGTTTGCTAAATATAGTGCAGAGAAAAGGCTCAGTCACGCTCTACCACACCCTCAATGGAAAGAAACTTTTGGCAAGGACGGTTAGCACTTTTGCTAACGTCTGAACATTGACAAACTTGGTAACTCGGTGCTGACCATCCCCAGGTGTGATGTAATGTCTCTTGTATGTGGGCTGGATTCTAATAAGCCATTTCATAGAGACAGATGGATAAACACACAAACAGAATTGACTGTCGGAAACGGAAGCCAAGTTAGCATGCTAAAATGTATCATTACGAGTCGACGCCTCTCTTTGTGAGCTGTTGTCTGTTATCAAGTGTTTTTTCTTTTCTATATCTGCCTCTTGCCAAAAAGAGTAAGCGAGTCTCTGATGAGTCCTATAGTTTGTGTAAAATTTTGCGTGCGTGCAAATATGCAGTTACATGAAGTGCTTGTCTGACAGGGTTGGGTGTGCGATGTACAGGGCGTAAGAAGCCTTCAGGCTCACCGGGTGCCTTTCAAATAATCCTGCTGTGAAAACACAAGTCATTGATCTCACCTGCTTGACCACATTTCAGAAGCTCTAATAAACACTTATATATATAATAAACACTTTATATCTCTCTCTTCATGTCTTGACAGTTTAGGCTGATTTAATTCTCAGTGTACATCAGAATTTTGCATTGGTAAACTAGATACACTGCAGTAGCTATTTTTGTGTTACAATAAAGCTTAAAGGAGTTCACCCCAAAATGAAAATGTTGTTGCAATTACATACCTTTATGTTTTTCCAACCTATTACACATTTTAAATAATTTGTATGCAGCTGTTTTTCTTATATAAACGGTTCATAGTGGACAAAATGCCAGGTTTGGTTTTGCAATGACAGAATATGTTTTTTTATTCATTTAATCTCAGGAAAGTGAAAGCCATTCCTTTCCCAAGAGTGTGATTAAAAAATAAATCTTAAGACTTAAGCTTGTTTCACCTGGTGTATAGTAGTGTTTAAAAAAAGTGTATAATAAACAGCTGTCACAGGTCAGGAATGTGAAATGGCCACTGGCATGAGTCTTAATTACACCTTAAGCCCTCAGATGAGTGACGACTGATAGACTGAGACGAACGATAAGACAGAACAAAACTGAACAACACAAGCAGTGGATCAGTCAAGAGAAAACAGAAATCCCTTATAAAAACACAGTTAGAAGAGGTTGTATGAAATCACAACAGATGCTTTGACATGATAAAACAGGTTGACCTGTAATTTTCCTTTGTGGTTCACACAGATAATGTAGATCCTACCTTGACATTACTGATGACTGAAATAGCAAAGCCTAACACAATAGTTCCTTGTAATTGCGATATTCATGTTCCAAAACAGGAAGTAACCAGATCAGACAGGAAATTACTGGCAGTCAATCAGTCAAGGTGTCCAGACAGGTTTGGAATCTGCCACCTGGTAACATGGCATTATTTTGATACCTGGGTTACAGTATAATGTGTTGTTATTCCATGTTTATGTATAATTATTCAAAACTGTGAATGATCTGTGACACATTTATTTCTGTGCTGTGCATTTGTCTCTTTGTGCATTTTGAACTAATAGAAGTAAATGTGTATGTTGCATATTTTGCCAGGCAAGAATGTTAATGTACTAAACATGTAGTTTCTTGACTTTGTCTTTGTCTTGATACAGTCTGACTTTCTTGAATTCTGTGAACATTCAAAATGTCCAGTTGTTTAGACATTGTATTAATGTTGTTGGTTCTAAGAATTTTATTCAAACATTTATTCTGCACCTTTTTAAAATGTTCCTGCAACAACTTAACTTTGTGATATATGATGTAACATAAAAAACTACTAACTTTACAGCAAGAATGTTTTTGGTAACTTTGAAAGAACTTTGAGAAAACTTTGAAAGAGCTTTTTCAAGAAGTTCATGAGAACATTCCCTGTTAGCTTGGAATACAGTGTGGGCAGTTAATATTGCAATACTTTAAATAAATCCCTCCCCACAAGTGTCCAGCCACATGCTTGATCCCTGTCAACCACAGACCCCCCACACGACTGGTCCTGACGCTATCTCTACCCCCTCCTTTCTCCCCTGAAGGATTTATTGGTGATCTGCTCCCAAAAGTCCCTTTAAGACCAAATGTGCCTCATGTTCTTCGGTCAGCCCACACACACTTGCTCTGTCAGCCTCACATTTATTGCCCTGCCTGAACATTTCTATTAGCTTAACCTCCTACATCCCAGCCAGCCGAGCTTTATTTACGATCATCACCCAGTTATAGCCATTACATACTGTGTCTTACATGACAATTAATGAGGGCAGAATTATGGGGGCAACAAAACTCACCTGTAAATACCCACTAAAGAGGCACCTCAGCCTTTTGAGGCGGTGCTAATCCTTCACAAAGAGCGAGACCGTGGCTGGCTGGAGCGTTTGGGGCTTGTGTCTCTGGTGCAGTGAGATATCTGAACTCTTTCCATTAGTCTGCCACAGCGCTCTGAGAAAGCACAGCCCTATTTCATGCCAGCTTCCAAATAGTGTGGAGAATTTGTGAGGCAGTTAGTGGCCGTCATTAATATCCACCCGGGCCCAGGCTGACAGCTGCTGATTGGAATGGAGAGTCCCTGTAAAGCAGACAGCTACAAATTTCCCTGACAGCTCGGCGTCCATTACCCACAGTCAGCTGCCAAAACAGCAGTAATAAGAGACGCAGAGAGAGGGAGAGAAGCAAACATGGCTTTTCTCTCAAACTCTTTATCACACACACACTCACTTTCAGCCTTTTATATGCTGCCGTCACAATAAAGGTGTCATATACAGTTGCTGGTAAGTGTGAGGTTAGTGTTGTTCAGGGTTTAGTGTGTAATGTGTGTCAAGGGCTAGAATGACTGAGGGTCACCCTGAACTTTTGCACACACACACACACACACACACACACACCCTTTGTTTGATGTGCAGTATGACCAAGTGTGGCCTGCTAACAGAGAACGTTCTCATAACATTGTGCTCTAAAGTTCTTTTAAATTTGTCAAATAGTTTTATCAAGCAGTAACTTTTTATGTTACCATATATATCTTGGTATATCATATAACTTAAATATATATTTAAGTTTTTTTAAAGTCGTAATTTAAAACGTTTTAATAATTTTCTTATCACCAAGCAATAACATTAATACAATATCCAAATCATTGGACATTTTAACAATTTCTAGAACATTCAAAACACTTTTTTTAAAAAAAATTTACTTTAGAGAAATGAACTTACAGCCTGAAATTGTTAGCTTGAAGGACTTGGCGTGGCGTGTGCGATGTTGCCTCAGAAGTGATGAGCTTAAACTAACCAGCAAGCAAATGTTTTGCTATTATTGTGATTTATTCAGATATAAAGTCAGTATAACCAGCATTAAACTGATTTATTGGTCTCTTGTATTTCACAGTTGGCCCTCTAACATCTCAACACTGCAGATTGACGTGAGATATTTGGGTCACTTAATTATAGCCAGACCTTTTTGATGTCCTAAAACAGAGGTGACAGTGTGTTAAAATGTCTTCTACCCATACAACACGAACTAATGTGTGTGTGTGTGTGTGTGTGTGTGTCTAAGGTGAAGCTGAAATTAGATTTAGGCCAGTGCAACATGTCTCATAATGCTACAGGTAGATATTTCAGGATTCTTATTTTATTCCAGAGGCCTAACTGCAATATTAACATCTACTATCATTGCCAGACACCTAGTGTACACGCACACACACGCACACACACACACACACACACACACACAGATGGCCACACTTGTTTGTATATGCACATTAAAACTCATAGACAAGATACACACCCTCCCTCCCACATCCGCAGTGTATTTTTTCCACCATGCAACAGGACAACTGGAAGCTCAGGGCGCAATATTTTACAGCTTCCTTTTATTGCCTCTCCTCCCCTGCCAGTCTTACCCCCGTCAGCAATAAAACACTCCATAATAAAAGCCCCTCTCCCTTAACGCCTGCCACACCACCGCCACAGATAATCCTGTCGGATCACGGCACTCTGTCTGCGTGTAGCTGCCAGCGCTGTCGTGTCGCTAACCCGACGTCTCTTTCAGCCGGGTTATTATAATGTTCGCTTCTTTATTGCAGCCAGCATCAACTGAAAAGAACTCTAACCTGAAAATCTAGGCATACAAGCCGTTAACACGAGCCAGGTCCCAAATGGGCCCAGGAGTTATTCATCATTGCCTCGCGCAGACAAAGGCACGACTTACCTTCATATTTCTGAACAAAGGCGATATGCACTCAATAAAGAGAATATTACAGTCTGTCTAAAAAGCATTGCAGCAGAGGAGATCAAATACGCTCATACAAAGATAAAAGCAGGCATAGTGCTCTGATGTGGATAGATCATAGATTATGAGCGGGTCTTGCTTAATTATCAACATTACACTAGGTTTACGTCTTTATGTGTGTGTGTGTGAAGCTGGGGGGATTGGATTCGAAATCTGGCGCGAGCAAGATGCAAACCCACGTCTCCCACATGAGCACCACAACACAGTGTTTGTACCACTAAGCTATGGCTCTGACAGTACTGATTGAGTTCTAATCATTTTATTGCCATTTTGGTGCAATTTATATACTGTCAGGTAAATAACTGTGTAGGCTGTGCTTCCAACAAAAAGCTGAAATTCCACTTACAAAATGCAACACACAAAGCTTAATCCACTGTTTCAATGACACCACTTTCGGTAATGCATTTTTACTGCATCCTTCTCTGTCTGTTGCAGTTTTAAAAGCCATTTCTGTTTTAGTAAAGCATGTGTTTGTATCTGAGCACTGCAGGCAGGTTGCTCCTGTTAGAAGTGAGGCACTGCTGGCTGCGAAGTCTGTCTGCACTAAATTAGTTCTTTGGAAAAGAGGCCAATGTTTGAACCAGCCACTGAGCTCTGCACAGCTATGCCAAACTCCATTGCTGCAGAACACCGAAAGCTCTCTGTAAGCAGCAATTAAACACACTCCACGTCAGCACAGCCTGATATTTACTCCCAAATTTAAGCCACAATACAAATTGGAGGCACACACATTCATCGGCTCAAAACTACTTACTTACTTGGGCTCAAAACTACTTAAAAACAAGGGCACAAAAAATTCAGCTTGTATTATAAACCTTTAAATGTATGTTTAAATGTTTTGTGTTTAAAATAAACAAACAGCAGTTACTGAGAACATAACAGATCAGTATTTAACATGATCTACCTTACCCCAATTCCCAACAGTAAGTTTATAATAATGATTTATGTTTTAAACTTTTATATCAGATTTTCTTGGAAATATCAGTTTGGCTTCAGTTTATGTAAAGTTACTTGCAATTTCATGTTTCAAACAGAGATGGCAGTAGAGAGGCAATAGTTATTCACTGTCTTCTGATTTTAGAAGATGTGTTAGTATATGTCTGATATATTCTAACAGAAAGTAATAATAAGATTGATATTTATTATAGTTTTGAACTATTACCATGTTTATGGTAGCATTGGTTCTTACACTGTGATAAATATAATACAATTATGTTCTTAAAAGACACTTTAAAATACCATCTGTTTGTTGATTGATCAATAAATATTACCTAGGTAAATAAATGATTCCTCTTTTTATCAGGAAGGCTTTTCAGCCCAGAAATGGACGTACTGTAGCTATTTTTACCTCACACGCTATTCATTGTTGGGACACTAATCACCAGCTTGTTTGTAAATCATCTGATGTGGTCTATGAGCTTTTATTGTGCTCACAGTTCACTCACTGTTTCTGACACAGGATGTTCCATCTGGCCAGGTTTCCTGTCTAGGGGCCGTTTCAGAATGTGCTGCCTGGATCCGCTTACACTTTTCTGGGACATCTGTAGGGGATTTCTGGGTGTGATGCGGAACTTCTCCCTGAGCTCAAAGAGGTTCCTGCTTTTCCCATTATATTTACATGTTGGGAAGTGTGTTGACAGTCATCCCTCCCCATTTGCTGTGTGAGGGCTTTTAGTAACACAGTTTGAGTGGTGCTAATTGTCTGCGTTTAGGTTAACACACAGATGAGAGGTTAACAATCTCACTGTCTTTGCAAGTGAGGCGTGTATTGCGCGTTTTATTGTCAGGATGATGTTGTAGTTGTTGTTTTTAATAATGAATGAGAAACAATTTCCTGTGGAAAAAAACTGAATCTTCATTTTTAGCCACCCGCATACATTTAATTGGGCGCTAAGTCTGTTAAAATCACACTGTGCCATATTTTAGTGTTGGAAATAGTAACTATTTTGAATTGTACCTTATTCATGAAACTATTTTGCATTATTTACCTAGTGCAGTTAATGTACTATTCAAATGCACATTAAAAACAGGTGGTTAATGTAATATTATTAAAGACAGATGTTTGTGTAGATTTCTATTGATCATAGTAGCAGTACTTCATAAAATAATGACCAGATGATGGAGAAAAACATTATAACTGGGCATACATCCAGACTCATAGTCCAACACGCTTTCTGTGTTTTAAAGGCTGGCCCAGGTTTCTGGAGTGCAGTGATGGAGTGAGAAACAAAGACAAATGAAATCACAAAAACGTTATTATCCTGTATTTATTGAAATTAATATAATAATAATAATGCTATTTATGTTTCTTCTTTTTGGCTATTAAATCACACAGTGTAAAGAGGCAGAGAGAGAGAGTTTATGTCCATCACTTTACATTTAGAAATGAGCAGATTGAAATTATACAGACTATACAGTTTTATTTGTATGTGGTTCCCTGGGAATTGAACCCATAACCGAATAATACGGTTGTCAATAATCATAAAAAATTAACAATGCAAATCAATACTGGCATATTGTGACACCTATACTTCACAACCTAGCACTCAAAACCAGCTTGCAACATGGAAAATTGCACAGAGCAAATTGCTTCCAGTGCTAAATTTGTGTCTTGTTTGTGCCATTGTCTGTCTCTACATAATTCCTTTAGTGAATCAGGTGTTGAAACTAAGCAGACACCCTGTGCAAATAAATAACGCTGTCAATGGGTGCAATACGTTCTTGGCAAATTCTGCTCTAAGTTTCAAATGGACACAAGGAAATCTGGATCATTTACTTTAATGAATGCACAGTGGTGCTTGGGGCTGACATTTGTCAATTACAGGGCAAGAGTTGTTTTTCCTGCCCTGCCTCACAGATTAGTCCCACATGCCTGCATTCCCACTTTCTGTTGAATCAGTTGCATTTAATGGCAGCGGGGGGAAACTGAAGGGCTCTGTGTGCAATTTGTCCCATCGTCACCGAGCAGATGGTGGATATCAGTGTGGGGTTTGAGTGGCAAGTGGCTCAGAGAACAGGAAATGGAAGAGCCAAGGGCCAGATCTAAGACAGCGTGAAAGCGCCATTCGTCACACGTTTCCATGGCAGCGGCGCTCATTAGCATTACCTGGATATGCATGATAGGGGCTGATGGGGAACAGGGGATGTTCATGCGTGATTTGTGACTATAAAGTAAAAGATGGAGTAAAGGCCATCGTGATGTAAATAATGTCTACCAAACTCATGGAGAATGTTCTCAGAATGTTGGTGAACGTTCAAGTTCTCTCAAAATGATCATGAAAAGTTTTGCAGTAACATTAGTAGAGCATTTTGTAATATGTTACAAAATGTTCTACGTTACTCTCCAGTGGTTACTGGAGCATGTTAAAACAATGTTTAAACAATGTTTTTATATCCAAGCAAATAACGTTAATATAACCTCTGAAACTGGATGTTTTCAATGGTCCTAGAATGTTCAAAATAAATTTTTATGGTGTTGTTGGTACTTAATAGCAACATTAGGAAAAGTTGTTAAATATGATAGCCTAAAATTGTTAATTGTGAAGTTATATTAAAGGGGAAAAAATGATCAAACTCTTTCATTTCATTTGGTCAGTAAAATACATGACAAACATCATTTATCTGATGTCTTTATAAGCAAGGGTTTTATTTCAACAGGAACAAGGACAACAAAGACACAATCACACATGCAGAGAGATTAGAATAAAGAACAAAAAGTGGGAAGATAAACTGGACAAAGAGGTCAAAGGTGAACATCCTGTCTACGTGCTTTGAGTTAAGGTGTGTTTTGTTTCTCACTCTGGTCACAGGTCACAGTATCCCACAACAAAATCACCAAAAAAGAGAAAAAATTGAGTGTATCCTGCTTCCCAAATTTGTTTCCTTGGAACACTTAGTCTCTTTAAAAGTGTCTCCAATTTAGTTACAGAACAGGGTCCATCATGGCTCCCATTTGCCAAAATACTAAATAGATTTTAATATTTTTTAATATGAGATTTTAATATTTTTTAACAATTCTATCCAAGACCAAATATGAGCACTAAATTTATTTATAGCTTGTCGTATATGTCCACAATTGTCTCAACATTGTATATGACTATTTTGAAGTAAATTTTACTTATAACATCCTGAGACACTCCAAACATTAAGAACTCATTAACATTTATTCTATAATGTGATTGATCTACCGCTGCGTAACAGAATGTTCCTCTGGGTTTTCCTCTCATCAGAGCTCTCATCAGTGCAGTCCTGTGTGGCCAGTCTTAGATCTGTCTTTGGTAATAATTAATGTAGCAGATGGGGCTGAAGAGAGCGCTGCTACATTATCATAAAATAGCAAATCTACCACCTCACAGGCGTCCACCCGCGGTGCCACCGGCTCTACAGCCTGTGTTGGACAAATACTAGCGGGGAGGCAATTCTTCGTGCCAGGCCTTCTGCTGGTGTGGCGTTGGTGTCACTCAGCTTTAATTAGTCTGCGTACATATCCGCGTTTCCCAGCAGGTGACTTTGGCACAGAAGCATGATAACCTTGTGAGAATTATCTGCTTTTATCTCTTTTTCTCCTGCTCCGTAGAATCATTTGTCACAAATTAGCATGTTGCTGTTGTTGTTATTTTAAGGTTGAATTGTCTGATTTGTTTCAGTGACAGCTCACCTGTTACCTACTGCTGTGACATCAGAGGTCAAAGAAGATGGGAGAGTTGCCAGTCCACACCTGACAGGTACAGCATGTTTCCTCTCTCAGCTCATTAAAGCGCTCATCTGTTACCCTTTACCCTCCCACAAATCTCTCTCACACACATACCCTGTTGTTCTCCTTGACATACCTGTGCTTAGTTCGGCCCGATGACTGGAGTGATTTGTGAAGAACATTTCAAATGCTTCTAAATCCCTTCAGTCTTAACAGCAGCGCCCCAACATCAGACAGACGTCCAAAACACACATCCAAGGCTCTGCTAAATACGAGCCAATTGAGGCCTCCACACCCGAGCCAGGCCAGGCGCTGTATCGCATCTTTTTGGCAGTCATCTCTGTGGTTAATCTGATCACAGCGCAGTGTTAACAACACATGGCCTGGCCCTGAAGCCGCTCTAAATGAGGTTACATCCCAAGCAATACCTTGATAATAATTAAAAGGCCAGACACAGAAATTGAGGTCAGTTAGCCAGCGATCCTGCGGTCTAATCACATGGTCAGGCCATATTTGGTAATTCAAGCATCTCGCAATCACTGTCTATTTTTCATGAGCCCTGTCCTTATGATTCTCTCTGCCTAGCTGCCTCACACACACACAAACACACACACATACATATATAGACATTGCTATGGTTTGCTGGTTAGCTGCCAAACCTGACAGAGAGCATGATGGCCATGTTTTTCTCTTTGGGCTCATAGTCAGACAACTGCTGGCAACTGTTAGTTAAAACAATCTGCCCTTATAAACAGTGAAAGTGTGTCTTTACTTAGGGTAGCTGCTAGACAAATGTTACGTCTCAATCATTTACTGTTGATTATTATGACTGACAGTGTTATGGGTGATATTTCACTTTATAGTCTAATGCTGTGTATGTTAAAATCAACATTTCTTTTACATTATTCAACATTTTCTTGTTCACATTTTTCCCCTGTTCAATATTTTAGTCAGACTGCTCAAACACAAACGGCAAGCAAATGAAACTGGCTTTTAACAGCAAATTGGCTGTGCTAAAATAAACAAAAATTTCACATGTAAACAAAACAGATCCTCTGACTGTCTGGAGCGCAGCGTCTAATCAGAGTCGAGAGCTGGGTCGACGTGTCACAGATGGGAGAAACACAAACAAAAATATTATACCTGCCTGAATGCAAGCATGACATCACTGTACTGATAAAACTGGATGTGGGTTGCAAGGATTTGGCACAGAAACATTCATATTAAAGGACATTTACTGTTTAGGAGACAGTAAAGACAGCTGTTACATGGACTGCATTTCAGCCAATATTTTAGATTTAGCATAAAAAAAGCCCTTTTACACAAATGTTTTCTGTTGTTATTTTGTATGTTGATTTCACATGTACCTATAATAGGTATTAGTAATAGTATTTAATGACAGTATTTAATTTAATAATAGTATTTAATGACAGGGACCTACAATCCAAATAACATAATCAAATTAAAACATCACATTTTGCTGTTTGTATTAACATCTGTAAAAATCTGAAACAAAGACTCATACAAATTGTATGACCTCAGTTTTCTTTTATTGTGTATTGAGAACTATTAAGAACGTCTTTTTTCGTTTGCCTTCATCCATATCAACGTTTGCCTTCATCCATATCTAAGCATCAGTTTAGAGAACCAAGATACGACATTAAATGATTCAAGATAAAAGAGATTAAAGAAAGGTTCGCCGTTTCCCTCACAGCGTCGCTGACAGAGACGTGAGGCGCGGTGACCTTCTGAATCTAATTTACAAACATAAAAGATATTGCGCAGCCACAGACATATCAAAGGTCTCAGGAAAAGGGGATTGTGGGGGCTGGGGTTTGACTGCTCAGTGTGTCAAGGTTGGAAATGATGAAGAATATGAAAACGGGATTAGATTGGAAAATGTTTCTTTATTTTTACCAGCTGTTGTTCAGCCACTCGCTTTTGATGGTGATGATAAATGTCATGCTCACATCCACATGGCAGCCGGGGAATTGGAAAGAAGGAAACCCTTTGATTTCAGGTTTTATTTGACTGCGAGTGCCCTTGAATTACCTCATTCTCTTTTTTCAACGACTAACGTTTGAAATCTGGGGTGAGGATGTGTGTTCCCCTTAGAAGGGAAGCTTTAAGAAACTCAAAACGTTTTTCCCCCCAAAACATTTTTGTTATGATAACTGAACATGTCTTATCCTGAAAAGGGTTAAATATATAATGTTCTATTGAAGGATACTGTAGGACCTTAAAATTCGTCTAATCATAGCATGTCCTGTTAATCTGTCAGACTGTCCATGCAATAATGTGTTGGAAGAGGTGTGGCTTAGAGAGCTCTCTGAAGGGAGGGTGGGACCTAATGCTTTCAAAGCTAACTTGCTTTTGTTAGCCTCTCCAAAATTGTCTACCTTACCTTTAAATCCAGAGTTTTTATGAATTAATTGTTTTTCTACATTGACTATGGGATTGTTTTAATTTTCTCCAACCCTGAGCAGGGCTTACAATTCCAGAGGCAGAAATGAGGTTGCACACTCACAAGTGTGGTTGAATGCATTTAATAAAGAAATAAAAAATTAGGGCATTTTATTTAAAAGGCAGACAACATCAGATGCTATTATATCATTAAATCATGCTAGTTGTGCCATCAATTTAAAAACTCAAACTAAGAAATGTTTTTATGTTCAATATTTGTATTAATAATATTTTCAGAAGGCTGACCAAGACCTAAGTAGACACTATAAACAGTTATTCCCAAATGAATGGTAACAAACTATAAACACTTTATACAGTTTTCCTCTGAATTATAGCTATTATGCATTACAAAAAGCTACCATAAACATTACGCAAAATCAGCTAAAATGTAAACAAAAAGGAAATCTGGAAACTGCCCATCAAACAGAATGAGGCATGCATACCTTTGACACATTTCACTCTTTTGTTTATGTTGTGATGGCAGTATAAACGTGTCCTCCCTGGAGATCTATGGTAAATTTACCTTCTCCCCTCAACGCTGGACAGAAACATCAACATTAATCATTTGCTCAATGAGACAGAGAGAACATTTGTAGACATAAAGCCAGTCAAGTTAGCCAAGGCAAACCTCTCATATCCTAAAAATGCCAAGAGCCCATCTCTTATGCCAAAAACCACAGCAGGCCTAAGGTGGTTAGAGGAGAAATCTTTCCAATGAAAATGTTTACTTGAAGAAAGCCCCTTTTTCTTCCTTATACAGCAAGCCGGGGCAAAAGCCACATTGACACACATTTTGAGAGTTCAAACTGCTTTGTTTTGATTGCTGACAAGTTTCTTATAGCCTTAAGTGCATCACTCTTTAGTAAAGAACATCACTGCTTTCACTTATATTCTTCACAAGGCCTCTGTTAAAAGCCTTATGACTAACTTCATGGAAACAGACACACACAGACAAAGTTTGTACAGCTGTCTTTCCGAGGACATTACTTGACATTGGAATCTCTAGCTCCTACCTTAACCATCTTAACTAACTGCTCATACACTAAACCATACCTTAACCTAATTCTAACCTTAATAAACCAAATCTTAACCCTCAAACAGCCCTTCAAAGAGAAGTCTAAAAGTAAGGACCAATCCAAATTGTATTTTACTGTAATATCTTTGTCCTTACTTCAGTGGTCTAACTGATCACATTTTTCCTCACACAGATAGTGTGTACACACTGTAGTGTGTACAAGAACACAAACAAACACACACACACACACACACACACACACGCACACACACAGCCTTTTGCTGTAAGTATAGTGGAACACACTGAAACAGCCTTCTTTCATTTGCTTTTAATAATAACATCACTCAGGCAACAGAACCAAACAGACCACATCGTAACTCTAAACTGTGTTTTCTGACAGACAAAACAGCCATTGTGGTTATTCTCACAATCCTGAACAGTCAAGTGAAGATGTCTTGGATTTGGGCCTTGACAGGGAAGCCGCTTAATGGATTAAATTCACGATAACTTCATTGTGATGATTACAATCAGAACATACTCAAGATATGGCATGAGAGAAGGCTGTACTGTAATACTTTGGCTTATGTGCCTCTTTTGCCACATTATTTTTATTTAAAAACCCAGATTTCTACAGCATTGAATCTGTGTGCTGCCTGGCCAGACCAGTTTACAATATGACTTGGACATTTTGTTTATTAGATTTGTATTACATTGCTGGGGAATTTTCCCAAAAGAAATTTCATTTTAAATCCATTCATTTTAAATGCCACATTTTGGTTTCACTGGAGGACTTTATAGCCAAAAACTAAAATGCAATATTACACAGAACTACACCAAGACAACAGAAACTCTTGCTCGATAATGTGTACTGTATAAAATGAAATTCTTAGATAACGCGTGTTAAAACAGAGGTGATCATTGCAGTGAAAGTGTGCAAACAAAGTGACTGGATTTGCTTACATTGTCTAAATAACACACAGTTATTTTCTTCCCTTGTGTGTTTGTGTTTACAGGTATGTGTAGATTGTCTGCTGCCGTGGTGGAATAATTAAGTTTTATGGAGGTGACAGAATGGATTGCAGCTAAACATGTATCCGCAAACAAACATGCATGCACATTCACATTCACACACACTGCGCAGGTGTATTTATAGTGCGCTGACTGAGATGCAGTCAGATGTCACCTTCAATCAGTAATCTGCCGTGTGCACACAAAACTCACCCAGCTAATAATTTTAGGTTGTAAGAACATTTCCATAACATTTTCATGGTTACAAAAACATTAACAATGTTATTTAAAAAGTTCTAGGAATGTTTAAAACATTCAGTTTTTTGGACGCTTTATTAACTTTATTAAATGTTTTAATTATTATTAGGAACATTATTTAAACATTAAAATTTTCTAACTTTTTAAAACATTTCACAGCTAATAATGTTTTTGAAATATATGACAAATAACATTTTCTAATATTATTCTTCACAGGATTCTACCTGTGTGTCTACTGTGCAGCAAGCAGCTACGGTCATCTGCCCACATACGATGAAACGTGACCCTGCCATTCTTAATGTGTTGACAGCGCTTTAATTCAACATGATACCGACACAGTCTGTCCGGCTGCTTGAACTGCTGCTAGTTTTATACTCACAGAGACACTTAAAGTACATGAACACTGTTAAGGGCTGCAGGGGAGGCAAAAAAAAGAAAACGTTTACAGCGTCCTGTGCTCACATATTCACATGTCAGCTTTTCTACTTATTAAGTTGCTTTTTGGAGTGTTTTGCTAATGACAACAATAATCAAATTATTATCTGACATATAACTCACCACAAATTATTAAAATGCATGTTTCTCTTGCTCTTTATCTACTGGTATATTTCGTAACACTTATTTTCTATGCTGTATAACTTTGTTTACAACAGTAAAATCTATTAAATAGACTGTACATCTATGCCTCACAACCTCATTTTCATTGGCATCCGGTAAAAATTCCCAGAGTAAATTCCATTCCTTTATATTCTGGGAACCCAATACTAATTATGTTATAGGAAGCGGATGGATTCCTTTGAGAGCTCAGGTTGCTTTAATGTGTGTGTGTGCATATAAAGGCTTTAGGGTCTGTTGCTGCCAACGCAGTCTGTTTTTACGACCTGCTAATAATCAGCTGATGCAGGCTGTCAGGAGCAGGCGTGGTCATGGCACAAACAGGCAGCGCAGATACACAATCCCCTCACTGACAGCCGGCACTGACCTCAGCTGCTCTGAGACCTCTGCTATCACACAGGAGGAACGAGAGGAAGGAAGAAAAAGAGATGGAGAAGAAGAGGTGACAACACTGCCCTGCTGTGAAAGAGAAGAGCTTTCCATGTACCATGAGAGCTTGGCTGTCAGCACCCCCAAGCCGTTCCCCTTCATCGTCATACCACCCCCTACAGCTCAGCGGGACCCTGTTGATTAATCATACAGTGAATGACAGAAATGGACAGATGGAACTTTAGGATCCTCTAAGTTTCAGACTCCAAAATAACCCAACTATGAGGTGCCCAACTATGAGGTGCCACGTTGTTCGCCACAGTCGTTGCTTTGATCAACCTTGTTTGGTCAGTTTCGAAAATGCTTCAGAATGTAATTTTAACACATGAACCTGGATCTGTTATGTCTAACAGGACAGTTGGTCATCAGCTAGCATGGAATGTTCTTAGAATGTTGGCTAATGTTCTCTCAAAGTTATCAGAAAGGTTCTTGCAGTAAAATGTCATCAAAAATTCTTTGTAAGTGGGATTGTGGAAAAAGGTTACAGAATTAAAGTTTGAAGAACATTTATAAAGAAGCAATTATGTTAATATAACATCAAAAACATTTTGACTATTCATGGAACTTTAAAAAAATAACTTTTTTGTTACTTAATGGAAAATTACAGAAAAATATTGTGTAAATATAAGTTAATAAAGTATAATGATGTAAAAGTTCAGTGACGTTTTCAAAACATTGCTTTGTTAGTTTGAGTGTCTCAATTAAACACTGGACTGGAACATAGGCAAACAAAAATAAACTGTCAATCATTTTTTGGAAGTGAAAATGATTAATTGCATCTCTCCATTCCCTCAACCAATGTAACCACCAGACCATGACCCACTCACACAGTATGGCTCCCTATCAGTTTGCTCTGGTGATTCAAACTAACCAGCATGCTTTGCATTTGTGTTAATGGAAATCAGAGTTCCTTGACCTTCCCCTGACACTGATGTAACTGGATATTAAGATCAGCTGTATGACACCTCGACTAATATTTTTACCCATACCGGCCCACTCTGCAGACGCAAATATAGCCATCGCCGGAAAAAGTTGCGCAATCTCATTGGAAAGTTCATCCCATTAATTGGTGTGAAGTGAGCTCTGGCTCTTTCATGAGCCCTGACAAACCCGCAGCCCACATGCTGACACGCAACGATGATTTCACATCAACACATTTACGGTGCTGCCCTCCCGAGCACGAGACCGGGTGGGCGGGTCAACAGAGCAGACCGATCAGCCTGAAATAACACGTCTGGATGCGCGCGCACTGCAGAGGTTTGGCCTCGCTCCGGAACGACAGGAAAATACGCGCTGGGATGCTCCCGATTCGCGATCCGGTTTCAACAAACATCTGCTCGCATCTGTCAAGATGACGGGCAGCTGGAAACGTGGCAGATGCGGTGGTCGCGTACGCATTCAGTATGAAATACATACTATATAACATACTATATATATACCCCTGTTATGTATAACATTTAGTGCACTCGGTTCTGTCTCTCGGCTAGTGCACTTTGATTAGTATCAAGGGACTCGATATTTGCAACCCCAGTTAAATGCTGTTTATATTTACACTTACAACATGGACAGCTGCCAGTTTAGGCGCTGGACCATTTTATCCGGCTCGAGCTTTTATAACACGTCGTTCTCGTGGCAGTAAACATTTGTAATAATCCGTTTAATGCGAGCTATTTACAGCAGAGATATAAATCGCAATGAGGTACTGGAAAGTTTTGCTAGAGTGCACTGTTTTAAAACACGCATGCGCGCAATGCGTTGACACCAGAAATAAAAGACGTGTCATTTTGCGCTGCGTGTTTCTTTGGTATTAACTAAATGGGCGAAAGGCTTCATGCGCTATTTGTGGAGCGCAATAGCAGGATCCAAAACGACAATGTGACCTGAAACTCTTTTAACAACTTAATGCAAAAGATTGATTATAAAGCCCCTCTCCCTTTATCCCTATGATTAAACCTGGCCACGCTGTGTGCCCATGTGTGCCCATGCAGAGACATGGTAATGAGATAATAAATGGCGAATCAGATTCCGTTTCCACCCGCCGGTTCTGCTCCTCCCACAGCATCTTTAAGCAGCTCTATATGAAAAGCAATACCCTTCCTCTTTATCTGCTAATGTGTCTTCCACCCCTGGGGCTACAATACTGGGACGTCCGTATCAGATAAAGCCAGATAAATGGACCAGGCAGACGGACGGCATCAGGTAGGCAGTGGGCTTTAACACAGTGCCGCTGCGGGCCATAAAGCAGAGCTGTGGTTTGGAATAAAGATTAATCCTCAGTGAATGCAGTATTATGGAGCCTAATCAGCATGTGTGGTAATCTCCTCCAGTCTCTCACAGCTACTGCCAGCCTCATTCTTTGTAGTGGGTGCCAAACTGGGTGGCAAGGGGAGCGCAGAGACACCATTAAGCGGGGTGGCATCTGAGAGCAGCTCATTCCAGCACTGAGCGCCAAAGCTTTGATTGTCACAGTGACATAAAGAGACGGACGGAGGGAGCGTTTGGGCCTTTTGAGCTTATTTACAGCTTCAGAAACCAGCTTGTGTGTCATTAACATCTTACATTTCCATATGCAACAACAGATACAAAAATGGATTTAACGTACAGGCTTTACGGCAGGATGTGTGATGAGATTCAGTTTCTTACACAACAAATCAACAAAATCCTGTTTTGCAATTGTGCTAAATTCTCTGGTGATCTTCCAGCATGAGATCAGATCAGGATTTGGGAAGTCTACAAATCTAATTAGTTTCTCCCTGTGATCCAAAAACATAATCAGGCTTTAAATGCTCTCCTCTGAACAGTGGACACAAGTGCAGTGAGCCACAGAATAGATGGAGCTCTCTCTCGCTCTCTCTCTCGTTCCCCACACACAGCGGTTATATTACAAGCAAGGAGCCCATGAGAACAGACAACCCCTCCAATCTCTTTTCCACTTTTACCATCTTTCCCTCCTACAGAATGAATTAACACCCTCCACTGCCACCTCTGATTAAAAAAGCTCATTGGAGAGAGATTTGTAATCATTTGTCTATAATGAATTCTTCGAACCCTCACCCCCAATTCTCACCTGCCACAGCCTGCAGACACGCTCACAAAGGATACAGAGGAGATGAGAGCAAAGTGAGAATAAGCCATGATATTACCCTCCCTCATATTTTTAATGAAATTTGAATTTTTGATGCTTTTTCCTCTGCGCCAGAATTACAGCCTAGCTTTGATATTGTCTTTTAAGTGCTATTTTACATCCATATAATAAAGATGCGTAGCGTCACATACAATCACACAAATCACATGTAGCGATGTGTAATAGTGATTACTTGTAATAGTGATTACATAGTAGATTACTTATTTCTTACTATTTTGCACTACTAGCCTGAACATAGCTATGTTTATGTCTTGGAACGCTACAGTATCAATATAGCAATAAAGCTACGCTAACACCGGTGTGTACGCAGCCCTTTACAAATGTATTAAACGTACACACTCCTGTATCCATTAGAATGTAACATCTTTTTCCATATACCTGAGTTTTCATTTCTTTATAAATAGCTCCCAATTGTGGCACATTACTCAAGGGTGCATAAATCATGGTTTGAAACGCAATCCAAATTTGTCTTTATTAATAACCTTAATATATCAGTGGAATGCAGAGGTTGATGGATTAAAGGCCCCATATATCTCACGCAGAGCTCATTAATTTGTGCTCTGGAGGTTCCCGCGGTTCTTTTGGCCTCCTAATGAATGTGCACAGCCAGCATGGACACTGTTGCCTTTGTGACCTTTCTGTTTGAGTGCCAGGCCATCTGTCTCCCAGTGTGACCGCACACACACTCACACACTCCTAACCTGCCATCAGCTCTCAACTGGACACTGTTTGGAAGCTTCATACTTCACAAACATAAGCCAACTTCAGCCTGCAGTGAAGCTTTATGAAGGTGCAATATGAATAATCCCACAAGTATGAATGTTTTTCACGCTGAGGGAAACTGGGGACGTCAGAGCAAATTCAATTACTTATTCTAACCTACTTTTATTAATGCAAGGCAGACGTGGATGTTTGATATTACACCCAGATTTTTATTGCATGTATGGCCGCCTGCCTTTATGACACACAGGCTCCGGGCTCTTTAGTCCCGGATCTGTTCAGATATATGTTCAGATTTTGCAATGATTCCTAATACATCAGGTTTCATTTTGACGTTGCTGTGCTAATACGTCAAGCACAAAAACAGCGGAGACAGAATACGATCTAGAAGCCGCAGTCGTACGTCTCTGCCTTAATAAAATGACACATGGGCTGTTTATGATAAGAGATGTGGAGACAAAATTACAGCTACCCACCGAGCGACGTGTCGCAATGGTGACTGTTGGCAGCGAAAAGGTGGCGCGGAGGGGAGGAGGCAGACAGGTGGCGCACACACGGTTATGATAAATCTGCTTTTCCGTGGCAGGGAGCTGCCTCAGCTTAGAGCTTCTGGAAATGTCAGCTAATGCGAGACTCACTCAGGATGTTAGCGAGAAAGAGCTCTCGGGGGACATGGGAGGAGTCTTGTAGGAGACAGGGAACACAGAGTGAGCTCACCAGGGGGCCTGGGAGTCTGTCTGCTGGGCGAGTTTCTGCCTGTTGTAAAATAATACGGTTGCAGGAAAGGTGACACTGTTTTATATTGCTGTTGTGTTTTGTTCTAATGATGCACCTGGATGTTGGAGTGGCACTAGTCTTAGTAGAAGTAATGAAAACATACAACTTTAAAGGAATAGTTACACAAAAAAACATTGTTAACTGAACGTATACGCAAATGAGGAGTAACCTTTAAAGCGCAGTTTTTCTGCACTTTGGAATCAAAACAAAAGTCGTTTAGTTTATAAAAGAATTTTGAGATCTTTTTCAAGAATGGTGAATGTTTCCTTATAAAAAACAGAAAATACAAAATATTTTACATAATGCATAATATTTATAATACATAAAATATACAGTAATCATACAGCAGTACATGCAAAGATATTCATAAATGATAAATGTGTATATAAATACACTTTCACTTTAATGTCACTTTCACTTTAATAGCATACTGTAATGTTTCCTGACAAGTAACTACAAATTGTATCTGTCTAAAGAGCTGCTAGTTCAACGATATTAAAAGAGTTTAAATATTTGCCAAGTCCTTCTAATTGTGACACAGAAAGTCCACATCTTTGTTTGTTTTATGTCCACTGAATACAACTTGCCGCTGAGATATTATGTAATAGGAAAACACTGAATGCAATAGATTTTCCACTTGTTCTGTGACTGATTATGTGACTGGTCATTAGTCAGGCCTTGTTGGACAGGATCTTTGACATAAATAACATCTTAGGCTTGTTTCTCAGACAGCTTCTGATCTTCAGTGGTATTCAACCACACATTTGCTAAAACCACACACACACAATCAAGTTTTGTACCTCATGTGTAATCTCTTATCTCTCCCCAGCAGCAACCTGCCATCATAATCTTCAGTTATACTGGCCCATAATCTGCAGAGGAAAGCTGAGCTGATCTGATAGCTATCACCACAAATCTCCTTGCAGCTCACTCAAATGACATGGAGCTACCGCTCACCAAATCTCCACACCGGCGCTCATAACCTGTAAATACAGGTAACAAACACTGAAGAGTGCAATACAGCTGAGGGCACATAAAAAAAACTAGCAACCACAATTCATCTCAGTAAGTCGAGTCTCGGACAGCAGAGACCAGTGTGTCTCATTTTAAACAGTTCTGTTGTTGGACATTCACAATGTAGGATTTTTGGTTCAGTGCAGATCTACCATTGGATAAACTGATTGGACAACACTCAATGCAATTGGCTGTTATTAGAGAGTACTTGTGTATGTATGTAAACACTATTCAGATTTTTTGTAATGTGACATGCCTTGTGATACATAAAACCATAAACCAAAATAAACCAGCTAACAGGGGAACTCTTAAAGTCATCAAAAAGGTATCAGAACTTTATATATTATTTATTAAAACCATTATTCTTAAGTTGTGTTAGGATATTATATTTTCTAACTAAGAAATATTTTTTTCATACAGTTTACAGTAACCAAGAGATGTCACAAGTTTTTGTCTCTTTAGCATGCTTGTGTTTAACATTTTGTCACTGTGTCGCAATATCGTAGCAAGTGGGAGCAATAACAAGTGTTGAACGGATGATGTCATGTCCTCTGTGTCCCCAATTAAAGCCCCTTTGTTTCACAGACTGCAGTGCTGCAAGCAAAACCCAGCATCTTATCACTGCATGGTGCCGTGCAGTCAGTCATTTTATGTAGCTTCACATCCTCATTCATGGCCCAGCATCATAATGCCGGCTTACCGTCCAACTGAACGCTTGTTATCCATTTAACCTCTTTTAACAGCAAAGCCTGAAATACTCACACCAAAGTCAAACCCACCAGACATTCATCAGCTCTTGGGGAATAACTAGATTATCAGTTAAAGCCGTGCCAATTAAAGGTGCCTGTGTCACATCAGTAGAATAATTTAATGATTCATTTATAGTTACATTTTCCACCCCCACGATAATGAGAAAGAATGCATTCAGAGCTAATAACATTACAAATCAGCGACGATCGCAGCCTGCCTTCTTTAAAAAAAAACACAGGATGTCAAAACGGTTTCTGGTGTGTCGCATCAATTACACGCTGCCATCCTGAATCATGCTGAGAAAAGGGCTGGAATGTGGTGAAAAAAATCTACAATCTTTTCAAGCGTGTACAATCGTGTATTATATAACCTAAGCAGGCCAATTATAATAAGCTATTACAATCACTGGCAAACATAGCATTCAGTTGTCATGATGCTTTTGTCAGTTTCCCGCTCTCTTTCCGCTTGGCTGACCATGCCTGGCGGACCGAAACCATGTGGTACTGATGACCCCGGTTGCGAACACACACCAATAGATAGTGAGGCGGGGAGGGGGCTGCAAGCTAGATCTATTTTCGCCGGCCTTGGGGTCTGTTTCACACTCCCCTCTCAGTGCTGACAACAGAACAAACATGTGGAGGTGAAACCAGAGACAGACAGCGAATGCTTGCCCTCCTCTGCTCCTCAGCTCCTGTTAAGCCACAACACACACATGTTAGAGGGAGGGGGTGCCCTGCCTGTGTAAACAAACCAGACAGGAGATGACAGTGAGCGAGAGAGAGAGAGAGGGGGGCGGGTGTATGCCAGAGAGAAATGAAACTAAATTAATAGATTAATTGCTTTCAATTAAACGATTTGTCTAATTAAAAAATCATTGGTTGCGTGTGATCATTAGGAGCTGCAGGGATGTAAATGTGTGTGAGACCCTGCACTCAGGGACTAGGATAATGAGACTCGGCTCAGGCAGGGGAATGAAGTGCATGATGGGGCATGAGATACGCTGAGTCTGCCCGACACACAAACACACTCGTCTGACCTCTCTCTGGAAATGAGCTCTACACCAAACTCTCCTGGGTAATCATTTATGGAGCTGCCCATGATGACAGTTAATTTGAAACTATCTGGCTACTCTGCTCTGCCCCCTTCCCCAGTTTGTCTGTCTGTTGGTTTCTCTCCTGAATTACTCCCTGAATCTCTTTGTCTGTTTTTCCTGCTTCCTGTCTCTTTCTCTCTCTCTCTCTATTTTCCTCACGATGCTCCATTAGACCCAGTTCTCCATGCTCCTGCAATCAAATTAATTCCCCACATTTTCTCGAGGAACCCCCATCGTTCTACAGCTAATGTTTTTAATTCAATTGGAGCAATCTATATCCAGGCCCATTTCCTGTCTGGCTGTGCCAGCGAGCCCCTCCCTCAGGCGGCTTTAGAGAGTGCGTCTGTGCAGTTTCGATAAAGGCACGCGCATGGGCAACACACCAACAAACACACAAGGCCGCCTGGCTTGTTTGTGCTGCCTCATCTACTTAACAATGAAAACTGCCACATTAAAACAGAAGTGAACACACAGGCCTTTGCTGATGCGCACACACACACACATTTGGCTAAGCTTGCTTAATACTGTAGAAGAAATGCCGCAGTAGCCATTAATGTTTCACAACACATCTGTATCACTGATATTTTTTGCCCTGTTTCATTGCCAAATAGATGAAGGGGGAGTTCTGCATTTGTTTTGAAGCCAGAGAAGCAGAAGTGTTTGTGTGTGTGCCATGCTGCCTCTGGTCTCAGCAGACACACAGATTCCCTGTTCTCATAAATTAATAAGTGTGTGTGCGTGTGTGTGTGTGTGTGTAAGTGTATGTGTGTGAGTGAGTGTGTGTGTGGTCAGGATGATGCTGGTATAATGAGCGGCAGAGGGACTGTGCGGACACAGAACCAGCTCTATCCAGTTTACGCACCATCCCCATGATTCCTCAGCCCGACCCTCTCCCTGTGGAGCATAGCCATGTTTGGCCTCTCATTAACTAGATAAATATATCCATCCTTTTGCCTCCTCCATTTTCTCTTTCTCCATTTCTGCCCTGATATTATCAGCCCGCTGATTAGCCCACCCCGACCCTGTGGGACCTGCCAGGGTTACCAGCCGGGCGGCACAAGCAACACAAACACAACTTTTGGTTCCCCGTCACGTAAAACAGTAGGGTGCTAAGCAGATGAGAAACACCTAGGTACCACAGTTGTCGTGGTGTCAACAGCACTCTGCCCACGCTTAAACATACACGCACATTAATTCAACCCCCCGGATCAACACACACACATACACAAGCTCACACACGACTTAGGCTGCGGGGGTTGTTGGTGATTATTGTGAGATTCAGCTGGGCTTTCCAATAGGCAATTATCTCAGTCAGAACACATTTGAATTAGAGCTGCAGGACAGGGTAATTACTGAGGTCAGTAGATAAGCCCACACGCTCGCTCGCTCTCTCTCTCTCTCTGGTCTCGGGTGAGTCTATAGATAAATCCCTGCAATGCTAAAGCTACATTGATTTAAGAACCACCACAGGCATTGATCTGAGATGGCTGAGGTATCACGGCAAGAGAAAACCATTCTGCTCACCTAATGACATAATCAAGTGCAATAGACACGCACACATGTGCACATGCACACACACGCACGCACGCACGCACGCACACACACACGCACACACACACGCACACACACACGCACACACACACACACAGCTTGGTTCCAATATTATGACTGATGAAAGCAGTGACTGGTCTGTATAAATATCTTACACAGGGAAAATGGGGTTAGTTGTTATGAGATTATGAGGCAAAAGTCCAGTTGTATAAAAACTACCTTTTTCTAGCAGTCATGTAAAATTATTTTGTTTATTTTATTCTATTTATATCTCTTTTTTAATTCCTAATTTCTACTTTCCTCTTATTTCTTTTTGATATTAGCTCTTAGACAAACAAATCATCCATATCTTCCAGATGTAACAACACAACATCAGTCTAACAAATCTACTGAACATCAATTTGAACAAAAAATCAGCACTAACTGTAGCAGTTTATGTTTGGTCTTAGCTATCAAAGCAAACAGTAAAACCGTAATGGCTCTTAATGAATAAGTAGTCTGAGGGAGAGCAGCGCACTCCACAGCAAGGCATTGTGGGATTGCGGAAGGTTTATTTGAGGCCCCTCCCCTTTTCTGTTTGCCTCCAGCTCTTATGTTTAAATAACAATACTGTCTCAATCATTTTCCTCAGTTGGTTGAAGGTTACGAGGGGCAAGAGGGGTAACAAATGGACCAGGCACATCGCCTGAGAGGCAGCAGACTGAAGGCCAAACAATAGACTGTCATAATGGACAATACAAAGAGAAAAACCTCCAGAGATCAGCTAGACTCAAAGAACAGGAAGGTTTGCATTATTCATAGTCCCCAAGGAGGGTTCGGTAGCTGCATAACATTAGTGTCTTCATTTCTTTGCCTGTATAATGCTGCAAAAAAGCAGCTTCAATGTAAAATATAGCCAATTTTTACAGTGCAGGTCGATTTGAGGTGTGATGGGGATATTATTGGCTCTCTGGGGAGTTTAGTCTCCACTTAAATGTGTCTGAGAGCTGACCTGCCCTTCGCTGTGGTAATATTGTGTCACGGATTAAAATACGATTTCATCTACAACAAGAGGTTCTCGTGACAATGCTAATGATGACTGTCATGTGACAGCTCTGCCTCTGTAGCCACGGCTACAATCATCCTCTTTTAATAAGACACTTAACGCCACCCCACTCTCTCTCTCTCTCTCTCTCTCTCTCTCTCTCGCTCTGTAGGCCAGGCTCTGAGAGGGGATTTGTTAGTCAGTCTGTGGGTGCATTTGTCAGTGAATCCGTAGCATCACAAATAGCGGAGGCTTTGCCGCTATCTGCCCACATCAGCGTTTGGCTGTATCGTAATACCTGTGACAGAAAGTTTTGTTTATTTTCAGTTAGAGACATGCCTCCAAATATCTGCTATTTAATTTCTGCTACCTTAAAATGCTGAACATAACTTCAAATCTGATCATTCACAGTAGCACAAAATGAAAAACAAACAATAATGAAACAAATTTAAGCAAACACAGCATTTAAACAAGCATTTTAAACAAACAAATGTACAAATACAACATGCAGTTCATGACTGAAGAACACACATGATTACTGACCTATCACATGCCAAAGATATCCTATCCGTGTGGCATGTGTGAGTATGTGTGTCTTCTGTACCCCTGCCGTGTCGATTCTCCAGCTCTTCTAATTAAAACTGCTGTCTAGCTTTCTCTGACAGCAGGGCTTGTTTGTCGGTGAGTCAGTCAGCGGTTGCTCTTCAGAGGGAAAAAATAAAGACATGAGATCGTGTCTGTCATACAGTCTAGCACAGCCTCGCCAATCTGCTGTCGTCAGCTCACCTCTACTGAATTATTTATTCATCTTGTTCAGTCAGCCAAAAAAGTAACACGGCATTTTTACCTGTAAAGTTGTGCCAGCTGGTCTCAGTGCTGCTTGTGGCTCATTTTGACCTGCGTCAAACCAGAGTTGTGTTAGCATGTTTATTTTGTGAAAATTATTATTTTATATAAGCATTAGGGGAGAGGGGGTTATAGTTTGATAAATGGTGCAAAACACAAATATATATATTTGAAACCAGGTCTTCCAGAATGATTAAGCTGGTTGGACTACTTGGTAAACCTAAGCCAGCTTGGAGCAGCAAAACAACTTAAACTAGTTTTCACTAAATAAAAAGAAAAAATACAACAGAGGGCATTTATAAATACTTCACAAAACAAGACAAAACAAAAAACAAATGGAGGAGGGAAAGAGAGGAGAGAAGAAGAGAGAGGAAAAAATGAGAAATTAAAAAAAGAGAAAAAGATTCTTACTCCCTAGAGAAAGTGAAGTGATTAGCGTTTCTGAAACATGAGCAGTTATTTAAAAATCAATGCATTGTCATTAAAGCTGAAGATTGTTCCCAGGGAGAGCAGCTATTGATCCTCGTCTGTGCCCACTGGGTATCGACCGGGTCAGTAATTTGCTTCCAAACATATGTGAAGTATGGGGGTGCAGTACAATAATGCCTCTCCACCATTATTACTGTCTTACTCAGCAGGCTGTGCACATTAATTACCACCAGAGAGGCTTTACTGAGAAACATGATTACAGCTCAGACGATTTATGAGCTCATCGAAATTCTCTCATCACTCACATCTGATTCTCTTGTGAACGTTTAACAAAAACAAGACGATTTAAAGTTGCAATCCATACGTTTTAGTTAAAAATAAACAAAAAGTATTATTGTTTTTACAATAATTATTATTTTACAATAATTTGTTATTTAACAGATCAGTGTTAAAATAGACTCTTACTTATAGTATCTTACGCTTACCTAAACAAAATGTGAACAAATATGATTTTTTTGTTGTCAAATTTTGTGGGACTTTACATACTTCACTGTATGTAAAGTAACCTGCAATTGTATGTTTCAAACAGAGATGGCGCCAGAGAGGCAAAAAGTTACAGGTTACAGCTTTAAAGTCTGGTTTAAATAATGCTTTTTCTAATTAAATTTGATTGATCTGATTTAATGCTATAACTTGATCTGTATAGAAATCTCCAAATTTTGAATTTAAATACCTTAAATGTATATTACATTCTGCCACTTTTTAAAACAGCCACATCCTTTAATTTTACTCCAGAGTGCTTTAGAAAAAGAATATGTTTGAATTTCAAAGTCTTTTTTAAATATAAAGTGAATTATTCACAAAACAAGTAGAGAATTATCATGAAAAGCATTAGATAATGTACAATTAAATGCATTGGTCTTTACAATGCAAATATAAGCAAAAATGTACACATGCACAAAAATGCACGCCCATAAATACATGTTTGCTAAAGATCAGCAACACTTTTGTGGCTTTCAATCAAAACAAATCCAGCACGTCTTCAGGCTAACCAACCGACTAACCAGTGCTTTTACCATATAAGAGCTCTTAGCAATAATACATTATTTAAAGGAAATTACAAAGAGGCAATTTAATACAGTTCCCTCTCAGGCATAGATCTTAAAGCTTTGTGTTTATCTAGTCCTTTGAGTTTGTGCAATCTTTTACTGCGCAGCCTGCTTAGACAAAACCTCATCATTATAAAAGAAACTCTTTAATATTCACAATCTCTTTTGAACAGTAAATTCCATCTGTAGTTTAAAGTGATGACTCACTCATACTTGTCTGTAATCCTCTGTGTTGGGTGGCTTGGACCTGAGATGCAAAACAGCTATAGCTGCTGTTTATGAAATGTTATACACACACACACACACACACACACACACACACAAAAACAGGAAGACTAAAACTGACAGTGGCTGTCTAGTCTTATTCATAATAACTGAAGTTGTATTTATGTACACAGAAAGCTTAAACTAAAGCTAATGTTTCAGTATATTATGTGCAGTATGTCAAATATGTATTTAGTTAAACATAAAATAATAATAATTTAATATGTATGAATATATTACACTTAAAATAAATCATGCTACTGTGTTTATCTCCCTTTGCTTTTTCTAACGCTTATCAACACTAATGTACTATTTAATATTTACTAATAAAACAATACTTCTCGTCTTAATATATAAAAAAATATGGTGAGACTGACTGCTGATTGATTTATTGTACCCATTTACCGACATTCGTACATCTCTGTCTGGTTTTAACATGCCTGTTTTGTATACTCTGTAATTAGATAATAAACAGGTGTCACCAAGCTGCAAAGCCAATAAAGTGAAATTAGATTAGACTAGACAGACACACATAATAATAACTAATCTTCAGGTCACCAGACATACAACATCACTATACCTGTACTGTACAATGTCTCAACTCCACATCCTATTGTATCATAACACATTCAGAGGATCAGCTAGCACACACACAGCCATTAAAATAACCAAACTTAAGATCAATCCATTAAGCATTTATTAGAGGCGCTTTTTCATTGTTCCCCAAACAGATGATATTGTAGCATCTAATGAATTCATTATCAGGGTTAATGTGCAGCGGAGAAGCTCTGTATTTTGAATTGGTTATTGGAGGCTTTATCTGTTCCCCACTGCTGAGAGGAGAAAGCCAGGACACATATCACAGGAAATGAAAGCGGCGAATCTTCAATCGAGGTGGATAAAAAATGTATCAAAGGGAAGATAAGAGAGGCAGGCCATGAAATATCCTCTCTGAGTGCTTTGGGATTTTACATGGATATGCGTATCTATGGATACCAATCAGTTGTGCGGCGTGACCTGCGATTTTGAGAAGATGAAAAACTAGAGTTTGGAGAGCCGTCTGGCGGTGCCATCGCTTTTCCTCCAACCACGCTGGAGCAAAACTTTCCCCACAAAGCAACAACAGGCTGGCAGAAAGCTGTAGTACGATTCTGCCCCAGATGGCAGAGACCCAGGGGTAGTACGGGTTGTTGTTTTTGATGAGCTGTGCGTATACAAAAGCTGAACATCTGGAGATGCCATGTGGCCCCTCCATTTGGCCAGACTCGCACCTCCCCGAGCCAGATGTAGCCAAGCAACTGTGAGCTAAACAGCATGAATCGTTCATAGGCGAGAGACATACACACACACATACACACACACTCACACATACATCTCATTCTCACACTGGAGGCCAGACAGCGACTTTGATTAGACTTCTAAAAAGCCATGAATATGCATCAGGCATTAACACCATTTGGAGGGACTGATTTTCCAAATTGACCATATTTCATTACGACAGAGTAACACCCAGAGGGCTTGATAATTAAAAAAAAATAAAAAGGAAACCACCATCCAATTGCCATGTTATCTCAATTATTGAGCTCTCGTGTGCTTAATTAACACTTAGCAATGAGTTAAGAAGCGGTCGGTGCATTTGGTGCGGTTTGAGGAAATTACACAAAGGTGAGATGAGACAGGCAGGGACGGAAAGACAAAGAACAGCGATTCGCACACGCATCCATTGCTGTTGGATTGTTCTCATCAAAGCTTAATTACAGTTTAAATTAAAACACTGGGCTGGCTTACCAATATCTAATCAGTCATGCATAAAAAATGCTGGAAAGAGAACAAGAAGACAAATGGGGTACAGAACAAGAGCAAACTAATGACACACTGCCAGGCATTAATAAAGAAGGGTGTTAAATACCAGCTCAGTCCTGAGAGATATGGGCTCTCATAGACACATAGGGGCTGTTATTTGTGTTGAGGGGCAGAGCATTGTGTGCACCATTTATTCATTTTAAGAAATTGCAAAAGGGGTCAGATAAGCAGGAAAGGGCAAATACTGCATCCAGCATCCACTGCAGTTGCTCCCTGAACGCAGGCCAAAGACCCTCAGAGATACCGGGAATGAAAAGACCCTGTAAATGAGAGGGAAATAAAAATACAATGTCCCATCAATGCATGATATCACATAAGTGTCAGGATCACTGAGCTGGAATGTATCAGCTAACAATTTTAGGTTGTAAGAACGTTTTCCCAATGTTTTCATTAAGAAATGTTTTGTTGTAAGTTGCTATTCAAACTTTTTTAATTATGTAACATTGCAACATTTCATTAACAAAAAGCATTAAAAACATTCTACTAATGTTACTGTAACAGAAAGCTGTTTGACACATTTTTTTAAAAATAGACACAATAGTTTGTTGAGAAAACTTTTAAAGAACATTACGTTCTTTAAAAGTTCTGGGAACATTCTGAGAACATTACGTGTTAGCTGGGGTACATTATTATCTACATCTCTCCAGGAATGCAGCCAGATTCCAATGCACTGATAAACACACACATTCCGTGATGTCAGTGGCATTGAAGAAGACAATGATGAAGATGCGCAGCAGCGTGTTGAGCATGCGTGTGGACGCGTGCAGACAGAAAGACTGGTGCCACCCCAAGCAGCTTTGCAGCATGCGGTGAATATGCCACTGTGCTCTAATGAGATGAGCTCTCTGCTCTAATTAACTCATCCATAACTCAGAGCACTCCATTAATCATTATAGCCAGCTAATTGAAAATAGATAAAGACTGACAAATGTTTAGTCCTTCTCAGAACGTTTTGGCAAAGATTACGGACATGTTGTGTTTAATTCAATCAATTAAAATTAATCAAATCGTTTTCATTTGCGACACGATTTCTTAACGACTGCATTCGTCCCAGAAGACCAGCGTCTGTTCATCTCTGTCGTATCAATTCATGCACCGATGCGATGATGGGCAAGAGAGCTAGAAGAATTTGTTAACCTTGCTCTATGGGACATGACAATTACACTCCAGCGGAGCTACTTAATAAAGTCAATGGGATATCAATCTCTTTACAGAGCAATGATCAACCAGCAATGACAAAACCGCAATATGCTTTTAAAACACGCTTAGCATCTTGCATTGTTATTTATTCATAGAGTGGGTCTGTGGTTCAGAGAAAATCGGCCTGTCAGTTTGATTGTTTGGTTTGAGATAAAAGGCTAGACCATGTTTCCCATGACTAGGTGGAAAAATGTGACCTGTGGATGAGTCACATGATTACAGTCCTCATGTGACCCCCCCTGCTGATCACCTTACATCACAGTCTGCTCTTGTTGCAGCCCACAGCTGGTGTTCAAAATCTGACTCCCTGTAAAATTACAACTCCCCTGTTCCTCCAACTATGCTTAGAATTAGGATTGGGTGCGAAATGGGCTTTCAAGATGAAGACCAATCAGGCAGCTGCTTTAACAGTGCACAAACCAATCAGAAGCAGGGGAGTCGTTATCTCACAGGGAGTCGAATAACAGCAAACACCATCAGTGCTACTGATACAGCCAGTGTAAATTCACTTAATGCTGTGTTTTAAAAAGATCATCAAACTGGGATTAAGATTCACCTTCTAGGTTGAAGTTTCATCATTAATTCCACAAAATAAGTCCCAGATATGAACTCACCAGTGTCTGGATGGATCAAGGTCACTCTCAGCTGGGGCCGGTTCTGATTTAACCATCTCATTCTGCAGGCAGACTCTGTTCCCAGCTCCCCATCTCTGGAGCTTCTTCGCCACTCACTGTGAAGGAATAATTATTTAGTCCTTTTGTAAGCGAACCATGTCCCCATTCACGTATTAATCTTTCATATGTTTCCAAGATCTAGTCTTCTGTAATCCCATCTGTATAAGACACAACAAAGCAGAACAAAAGAGAGTTTGTCATGAATAATGTATTGTGTCTCTCATAAAAGGCTTTAGTTGCTTCTGTTATGTTTCACTGTTGCAGGGAGAATCTATTGATCCCCTGCTCTTTTATTGGGCTCTACAGTGCCTCATTTCCCTTTATAACAAATGATCACACTGTCCTGAGTTCACTTTTATTGCACCACAAACACAGACACATGGCAGACTGGAAAAAGACCACTTACTAACAATACAGCTCACACACATAAACAAACAACAAACAACATTAAAATGATACACACTGGTGGTGCAAACCAAAGATGAGTATAATGATTACTAATTAAAATCAAATTAGGGTACTTGCAGAACAAGACCATAAAGAGACTAATTTCGGTTTCGTAAGCAAAACATTACGGTATGAAAAATAAATACAGTACGATTCTAAATGACAGTGTAAATCATGGACAAATATGGGCTTGTAAACCATATACGTCAGAGCAGACGAATGAGGCAAACAGCACTGTTAACAAGAAAAGGCTTTAAATCACAAGCACAAAGTACATATCCTGTGAAATATTAATGTGGCGACCGTGTTTGTGTACAGAGGAACAAAGGCCAGAGTGTTGTACATCAATGAGTTGACAGCACTGGTGGTTCCGCAGGCCAAAGAACTGCTTATTCATATCGAGACAAGGTTCGAGTGTGTATGTGTGTGTGTGTGTGTGGAGGGGGTGTGTGAGGTAAGAGTCATTCATTTATTATATATAGGCCTGGTACAGCGTGTTTGTGGTCTGCAATGTGTGTGTTAGTTTACAAAGAGCGTTTTTCAGTAAACTCATAAAAAACCTCACTACTGCAGTCGGTAAGGTCCAGAGAGGGGGAGAGTTGGTCAGGTAATTGCTTATAGCCCAAAATCCCCTCACTTTTTATTTTGAGGAAAACAAATTGCACAGAGTTTATACAGATGGAAAGTTTATCTATTAAAAGAATCATAATCATCTTTATTTAAGAGGCTGTAATACAGCACACACAATTTCTGTACACAAATATTACCTGTCATTTTGGTCTGGTTCAGGTCTGTGACAGAATAAGGGAGCTATGAAGAGATGTGACGGCAGAACAGTGCTGGTAGTGTTTGTGTTGTGACTTACCTGAAGCAAATTGTGCCTCATTCAGTATTGCAACAGGCCTTCACTGACGCTTAGGTTTTGCCTGTGTATGTGTCAGTGTTTACTTTGCCTCACTTTGCCTCATAAGGAGTCCAGGTAACCTCTCAATAACACTTTTCATGTTCATTGATAGTTTTATTGGAAATAAAAGCTTTTTCTTTCTGAAGTCTTTTGACATCACAAATCACAGCATCTCTTATATGTGAGATCAGTTCAGTCCAAAGTAAATATTTTTTCATAATTTGCTTCTCACATGGAAAAGAGACACACAGAAAAGGGGAGTTTAAATTAAATTTGCATAGTACTTTTTTATAACAGGAAAGCAAACCAATTTTAAATGCACACTAATTAAGTTAAAATTAAGTTAAAAAATAATACAGGCTTGTGCATTAAAATGTAAACAGTCTGTTCTGATGTCATGTTTTTGGCTGTAAATCTCATGAAAGATGCCATTTGTGACGACAAATATTCAGGAATTAAAGTCATGCATCTGGCTTTAAGTTTCTTTACCTCACAGCCAGAGAAAGTGATATAACTCCTCCCCCTCTGTCACTAATCTAGCCGCTCTGCATTGTCAAAGCCCTGTTTGAACAATGGAGCTGTCTTCTTGTCTGCTAATTTGGGAACAAACATTTGCCTGCGTTGCAAACAAGCTCTCCCAGGAAGTGCTATTAATAGGATAATTAGGCAGACGGTAATGAGCTGGATTACTGCTAATTATGATAAGATTTGTTTTGGCATTTGCCTGAGAGGCTGTGGAGAGTTCGAATTGGCCCAGGAGTTTAGAGCTGAGCAGCGGAGTGGAGTTCACCTGAATCAACACAGAGACAGACGCAGCCTGTGTGACGGGAGATAACGGCAAAGGCAGTTTGGACTCCCCAGAGCCCTTGCTGTCATTTTGGCCAGACCTCTGTTAGCAGCAGACACCTCTGGCATCGGAGCGCCGCACCGGGTCAGGTTGTTGTTGTGTGACTGAGCTAAGGGACCTTATTAGCATCAGGCCAAAGATGCCAGAGCTGTGCTAAGCCTTCAGCGTGTGGTAAGCCCTCTATGTCAGGTCAAGGGTAGCATAAGCTAAGCGTACAAGTTAATTACCTGATGAGACGTGGCTGAAACTACAACAATACAACTAACTAAACTATTACAACCCCAAAATTGGAATAGGCTAAGCAGGGCTTCATGTTAGATTCCACCAATAAAAGCACAGAATTTCAGTCAAGTCTGAAATCCATATGTTTTGACATATATGATAAATAACGTTAAAAAAATCTAATAACATTACCACCATAATGCTTTTTAAAAACATTGAGAGAACGTTAGCCAACATTCTGAGGACGTTCCCTGTTAGCTGGGAAAGGCAGGCAAACAGAACGAGAGCAGACCGGGAGTATAAACATTAAACAAAATGCATTTTTAACAATGTCTTAAAAGCATTGTGACAAGTTTAATATCTTTTATAGTGTCAGTTTTAACAATCTTCTTGTAATGGGTGTTCCAAATTCCCTCTCAGTCCATTAAGGAACAATATCAGCACAAAGCAAGCAAAGTAATTTGCTATTAAATTGCCTCTTCACGATCATTGCCGAAGTTCAGCCAGAGAAACGTCAGAAAGACAAATGACTGTGTGGAGAATTAACTGTGGGAGCTTATGAGTTGAATTTCTTTACATCCATACCGCAACTTTAATTCCTGATGCGCTCCGACGTGAAAAAAAGAGAAGAGAGTGAGGAAAAAAACAAGATGATAATGATGAAAAGGAAGGTGGAAAAGAAAAAATAAAAGAAATCAGGCGCAGCGGTGAAGGCGAGTTTTAATGCGATTGGAGTTAAACCCCAGACACAGAGCTGCCTCCATTAAAGCACGCCACTCGCCCCAGCAGCTCCAGATAAGACAGCTGAGGCAGGGATTTACAGCTTTAGCTTATCGTCATCTTCACACCAGCCCTGCACCGGGCGCAGGGACCACAGCGCCAAATCCTGCATGATTGGGAAGCAAATTAAAGTAAGCAGGCTCATGCGAGGAGAGGAAAGATGGTGTGACTGGAAAACAGGTGTGTGTGTGTGTGAGAGAGAACAGGAAGCATGGAGGACGGATGAGGCGAGAGAAAAAGACAGAACGAGCGTCACCCCGCATGTCATATCTTTTGTCCGTCACCCTCCTTCGACACCCTCGCATCGCCTTTAACACATAACAGCGTCTTTTGCTTTCGACAGAACCGCGATGAGATTACAGGGAGAGCTGTGGACTCCGCTTTTTAAAATAAAATTGCTTTTATTCCTCCCGACATGTGTTCAGCGAGATTAAGGCGTAATCTTACAATGTTTAATAAGAGTCTGTTTGTGGCCTGCTGGCTGACACAGAAAAGTGGAGCATGCATGCTCTGCCTTTAATCCTGTTTATTGAATTATAAAGAACCTTAAAGGATAAAGAATATGACTCAAGGATTTAAACATTTCATGGTATTTCTAAGTCAAAGCGCAGAAGAAAAAAGAGAAATGGCCAGTGACAGGGAATGTTCGCTATAAGCTTAGTGTTTTAAGCTGTGCCCTGATTTTAAATCTGTCCCCAACAAGATCCATTACCAACCAAGTTGATGGAAGCATATGGAATAACGGCAGAGTGGATATGAGTGGGGTGTTCATCTTAAGACTGTTGCACTGGAACCATGTCAATGTAAAAGAGACTTAAGCGTGTATTTACACTATAAGTGATGCTTTATGGTGAGGAGCACTTGAGGTATGTGGTCTGCTAACATTTTTAGGTACATATACAGATACATTGCAGCTAACAAGAAGCGTTCCCAGAACATTAGCTAACATATAAAAAGACTAAAAAACATTGTTAGTGGAACATTTTAAAAATGTTATAACCAAACAAAAATGCTAATACAGCATCTTAAAAATTAATGTTTTGAATTTTTCTAGAACATTCCAAATAAAATTTCTAACATTTTTTGTTACCCAACAGAAACATTAGAAGCATTCTTACAACCTAAAAAATGCCAGCTGGGACCTCATGTTGGAGAATTTGAAATTTCCATGAAACAGCAAGACAGAAAAGTCCAAAAACCAATAAATGTGCTTTGATTTAAACCTAACCCGGCTCTACGACAAATAAGAATGTGTTTGCAATCCCCAGCCACAAATTCACATCAAAATAAAGCCCTCATATGAACTAGGCAGAGCGCTGTGGCTTTCAAGAGGTATTTGGAAGTTAAAGTCTCCGATCAGATTTAGACAGATTAGAATTAGGGGCTGGAAGTCTGGGTGGGTTGGATATACGGATTACTGTGTTCCACGAGACGGTCCTGTCAGTGATAAGTTACACTGAGCCAGCGGGTAAGAGGATTGCCCAAACTAATCCGAATCAAAAGACATACCATGTGAATTACATCCTGAAACAGGTTCTCTTACACAGATTAAGAAGCCCAAATGTAAATCCTCTCATACTCTGTGTGGCTCTACAGAAGACGTGCCTCAAAGCACAAACACAAACATCTGCTTTCCAAATTAAGCGGCTGGAGAAAAACAAATAAGTAGAAAGGGGCAAACTGCTTTGAATGTTTGCTATTGGTTAAACTGAGTGTAAACACTACAGACTACAAATGAAAAATTTAAAAGAATCATCTAATTATCCTTCTGCTGTTTAAAGCACCTCTCTGCAACACACACTTACACACACACACTCACAATGTGGCAGGGTGCAGAGAAAATGCACAAGGTGGGAACTGACACACACACACACACACACAGACACACACACAGAGTCTCCGCCTAGGCTCCCCCTTCAACGAAGATTTAGTTCAATGAAGCATTTATTTCTTTTCCTGTTTGACAAGGGTGTTTCTATCACAGCATCTGGCAGTAAGTGCTGTAGTACAAGGCCTTCTGTTCAGACGTCAAAGAGAGTTACACTTCACTGTATCGAGGGAACAAAAAATAGCCTGCCTTTTTCTTCCCTGCCTCTCTGTTTTTCTTTTTTCAGATGCACTGAATAAACAAGGCTATATCCCTTGTTTCAAACAGTGCAAAATCTGGTGGGAATGCCTCAGAAATGTAGAGCAGTGTTGACTGCTTAGCTTTGCATTTCAACAAAGCTCTCAGTTCTGAGCCCCATGCAGATCTCTCGGCGAACATACAGGCCTGTGTAACCAGTGCTGTAAGAGGATGAGTCTCCTGCTCACTAACACACACACATGCGCACACACACACTCACACATACATACATACACACACACATACACACACACATAAACAAACAAACGTACACTCACACACACTCACACACACACACACTCAAACACCCTCACACACACATTTGCTAAGCTGCTTAATTATTGTAAGTAAATACAAAAACTAGACCATCACTTATAGTTTAAAAAGGAACATTTGTTTGGTTTTCTTAAACGGCCATTCGTGCCATCTTACTTTAAAGCAGGAAATTAAATGTAATGATTCAGTGCTTTTACAACATTCAGATGTTGATCGTGATCAATTATGTTACTTCCAATGAACAAATAATGTGTTACTTTGCATGCATTTATAACAGTCCACACGGCTCAGACATCACAAGGGAGGGTTCAGACGCTCAACACATTAAAACAAATAAATGCAAATCATGGGATTGAAAAGATCCACCAGGGCCATGTGAAAACAAATAAATGCAGGACGGCTGACAGATGCAATACTTGCAGCTATAAGCCCAACAAACATAAATCTGATTACAATCTCCATTCTCAGACCTGATAAACAGCATTTGTCAGCAGAAACTCTTCATTCAGACACTGTTTGGAAGTGTAAACAGCTATTTATTCATAGTCCATCACGCATGGAAGACTTCTAAAACATCACAGTACCTCACACACTGCTCTCCCACCCAGCGTGACTGTCTCTTCCAGTCTGAACGCTCAGCAGCCGCTGGAAGTCGCCCAAGTGGAATGTGAGATGTTAATGTGTTTCCCCCACAAGGTATCCTGTAAGTACAAACGGGTGTTTTAAGAGGGGAAAGCCAGCCTGCGGCTCGAAGGGAAACTCTAAAGACCAGGGAATCTTCACATGGTTTAATAGCAGACAGTCATGAAAGCAGGTGCTATTAGAGTCGCTAATTAATGAACAGGATTTAACCGTTTATCATTACTTTGCATGAGCTGTTTTATGAATGTATATGACAGACATTCATGCACATTCTTTAAGTGCTTTAAAGTCAATGTAATGTGCAGTTTACTTTCTGTAATGTGACATTTTCTGGTAAAACTCAGGTAAGAACTCTGGGGCGGGGCATAATTTTGTCTATTTGAAATGAACGGGCTCTTCCAAATATCTGTTTGACAACAAGATAACCTTATAGCAATAAATCGCTCACAATAAGACCAGGAACATTAAGTAAGTTAATGTAAATAGAGCTAATTTCATGCTGACTTAAAAATTAGCATATCAACAGTGGGAAACCATTTCAGCATCTTTTGAAAATTGCATAATACGGTGGAATAGCATCTAAATAATAATTGAAGAAGCATAATAAATAAACGGTGCTTGCACAATTTTCTGACATCCTAAACATTCTCATAACAAGCATTTTCATAAATTATCTAAGGTTGCGTCAACCCACAACTACAACAAGCTAGCATTACTAGCATGTGTTGTTGTGTTTGGAGGCCTGTGGGTGGTCCACAGGGAAGCCTCCAGCCATAATCCACAGGTGCTCATTAATTAATCCACAGTGAGCCTGAATTGCACAAATCCCAGATTAGCACAGCCTGGGTTACTGACACGCTGCTGAATAACATCCTATAGAGCCTGAAGCTCTAATGCTGGCGTGACCTTACAATGAGTCAACTGATGTGTAAACACTAGAATTACAGAAGAATCTCAAAAAATGCAACAATTAAAAAAGCTTCTAAAAAGTTCTATTATAGCCAGTTTCAGTTTATTTAATGGTGCGTGAATATTTATATGTATTTTCTGAAAATAACAATCTGTGTTACTATAATAGTAACACAGATTGTTTCTTTCGCTGATAATGACACAATTAGAATCAAATCCCAATAATCCAATCAAATCAGAGTATCTGGAACTTCAAAACATCCACTTGGTATTAAATGATATTACAATGAAATAGAACTACATGGGAACTGTGGTGCGTACTTGTAGTTTTGGAACTTTAAAACATAATTTACTTACAATAAAAACTGTATGAACAGAGATTAGCCCAGATGACAACACTGTATGTCCTGGAAAGAAATTGTCAGAAAGAGAGAGAAAGAGAGAGAGGGAGAGAGAGAGAGAGAGAGAGAGAGAGAGAGAGTCAAAAGCCATCTAGCAGCCATGCGCGGGTCGTCAGCAGGGCTGTGGAGCATGCAGAATGGGCTCCTCATGCAGTATAACGGCTCATAGAGCTGAAAATGGGGTTTCCGCTTCATTCAGTCCCAGGGCCAGATTCCAAGCTGCTCTGCAGTGATGGAGCAGAAGCCATTAGCAATCGATTAGAGAACCAGCAGGCAGGCAGCGGCATCCTGGGAATCCTGGGTGTGTCTGTAAGAGGGAGGGAGGGCGGGACCGAAGTTAAAGTCTTTATGCAATAATGCAGAGCTTTTTAACCCCAGAGTGCAATTTCTGTTGAGGAGATTAAGGAACTGAGTTAGCTGATGAGAACAACAAAACATCTATTAAGGATCCTGTTACGTTGCTTGATGAGCACAACACAATTTCCTGTGTTTATGTATTTCCTATTAAAACAAGACCTTTGTTTAGGACATATCAAATGATTTCTCTTTATTCATCCAATAGGCTTTGGTTTATGAGTCTTTATCTACTCAATCTTGGGTGGCCTGTAGATAAAACATAAGACATCTATATTCAACATAATCTTAAGGCCCATTGAGTTTCAATTTTAGGCCGGCACTCTGTGCACTGAATGCAAAATAACCTTTGACCTTTCAGAAACTGGTTTTGAATTCAAATCAAGTGACACACTGTCAATTCATCAAACCCATAAGGAAGAGTGAAAGGTTATAAAATGATAAAGGTTATAAAATGCAGTGAATGATGTTTGCAAAGATTTTTTCCACATATACTACAACAGTAGAATAAAGATAAACCAATGACATGCATCTTAATTTGTGCAGTTAAACCAAGTCAATGAAACACATTATTTAGGGCATTCTAGCATTAATGCACATGCACGTATACATAAGCAGCAGGCTGAACAGTACAGTTAGCCCCACCAGCTGGTGTTAATCTTTATCTGTGCAGCCTCATAACTGACATTTTCAATTACACTGCAAACAACTAATCAATACTTATGGATTTTTAGGTAAGAGCGGAGGCAAATAGAGCAGCTGGACGGTTGTGTGTGAATGTGGGTTGTAGAAAAACAGGGCAAGCATGTCAAGGTCGGGACTCTGTTAATGAGGAACTACCGTCTGCATAATTGAATGGGCCGCGCAGCACCGACTGTTCAAGCAGAAGCGTTTAAAGCGGTTCGGGCGATCGTTAAAGAAAATCCTGCAAGCACTTTATGTTCCGTGGCAGTAATTTATGCACGGGCATCCGGGCGGACGCCCTACGGTTCACAGCGCTGAATTCAAACGGCATTCATGCGTGGCAGGCATTTATGCGACTGGAGCTGCTGTTCTCGTTTATATGTGCAATTTAAAACACGGGCGCGTCACACGCGCATCCACATTCTCCGCATGATTTAAAGTAGACGTGCCATGTGCAAACGCGCGAGCGCGGGACAGAAGGAGATTGTCAATATGTATTGTGCGTATCCGTCAGCAAATAACAGTCCTTGGGGGAAGTTTCCTCCCAGTTAACCCTATTTTATTACATAGAATGACTGATGAGAATTGTGCAAAAGACACTTTGATGTCTGCGTTAAAGGCGCACGTCTCTGCATGCTAAAGAACTCTATAACCCTGTGAGGTTACCAAGGTAGGGCCTTATATAATATATATGCATGTACATTATGCATACATTACACTATAAGCCATGCATTTTTAACTAACAAACCCTAAACAATTTAACCATGTTGACTGACAATTACTTTCAAAATAATTCATATCATTGAACTATTTTGAACAGTGACAGCTATAAATACATGAATACAATTGCAAATCCTTTACTCAGGTAACTAAAAATGTCTGCCCTCTTGCACTTTATTAGTTAATTCTTTTTAACAAGATAAATCAGAGACTAAGAACGTATCAGTTTCCACTTGATTAATGCCTTCTACTTAACCAAACAAAAAAAGCATCAGATGTTGTATTTTGGGCTAATCCTTGTTAGGCTACGGAGAAATCCCTGCTTTATCAAGCAATGGATTTACCTAGTTTTATTATTAGATGCAGCCTCCCTTGTTTTACCCAGACTGCACTCTGACTGATGGCGAGCAGGACGGCATCGCAGCTGAACATCCCCTTGTGTGATCTCCCTTTAAATGCCACCCCTAGAGGGCAAGAAGGTTTTTAGTCCAGGGGGTGGGGGGGAGGACTCACTAATCCTACTATGTAATTACTGCTCCCCACTGAGGCTCAGCCAGTTCTCTAAGAATCAGATTAGATGACCTAAATCGTTCTCGTTCCTTCTTACCTCATCAAACATTTCCTTATCTAACAGAGTAGCTAAACATTTCACAGACTGTCCCTCCAAGCCCCCCAACAACACAGGCTGTTTATTTATCTCAACTCCCCGGTGATCCACAAACAAGCAGTCAGGGGAGAGATGATGCATGCTAGAGGACAGTTTTGGGAATCGGGCTGGACCACTGAGAAAGACCATTCCCCCCCCTAACAATTTTAGGATGCAAGAACGTTTCCCTAACGTTTACATTATGCAACAAAAATGTTACTTTAAAAGTTCTAAGAATGATAAACATCTATTTTAGATGCTGTATTAACATTGCTGCATTAAAAACATTTAAGCTTATTCTGTAATATTTTAACTTATTAAAAATAGAATGTTGGTACATATCAGTTATAATGCTTAAAAATGTTCTACTAGCGTTACAGCAAAAACCTTTTTTGAGAGAACTTTCAACCAACGTTCTGAAAACGCTCTCTGTAAACTGGGTCTGCACCCCCTCCCCAAACATCACGTGACAAAACACTCGATTACATCACTTCATTTGTGTAATAATGTCTTATGCGCTCGGCCGATTGCTGATATGTTAATTATACATTAACATCTCAAAATTATGCCAGCTAAGCTTTACAAAGCGGCTACAAAGCCTGTGCCCAAGGAAGGCAGACAAACAGTGAGAGGGGCGGTTAGGAAACAGAGCTAGAGACAGGGCACAGTAAAGAGGCTGAACAAATGAGGTCTGTGATCCTAAACCCTCCCTTTCCCCCAACCCCAATCAGCCTGAACTGGGGCTCTCAGCCTGACAGCCAAGCCTTTGTTGCCGTCTGAATGGAGGTTAAATATCCCTTGAAATCAGAGCTCTTTGGCTTTCTGAATGCATAGTCAGAGTCCCTGAACCTTTCACATGCAAATGCGAATGCTTTTTATTTCCTTTGTAGCTCTAGTTGGGCAGTGGTGTCATGCTGAAGGGAGATGAATAAAGCTGGTGAATTTGAGGCTTTCTGTGCTTATTTTTGGCCCCCACTTTCTCTCTTTATCAGCCTCTCCTCCAGCCGGACCACAACCCTCTCCTCTCCTGCAGGGGTTTAAATAAGCACAGATGGTCTCGTCCGACCTGCTATTCATCTTTGTGTCAAAAGCTCTGTCAGAGTAATGTTGCCCTCAACAACAGCCCTGAAAATTGTGTTTGTTTCCATTGATGAGCCCTGTTCATTTCAAAAGCCGGCTTATTAAGGCTTAAACCACCAATTAATTTCTTTTGTTCTTGACAAACGGCTAATTCTAAACATGAACCAAACTGAAATAAAGGCTGCTTAGAGCCAGACAACAGTGTTGCTGCCTTAAATGAGACGTGAAGCAGGTAGGAGAGAGAGAGAGAGACTGAGGAAAAGGGAAAAATAGAGATTGGGGGAGAAAGAGGAAGCGAGAGAGAATGTGCAAGGAGAAAATCACACCAAAAGCTCCTGTTAATTTGTAGACACCCCCAACGCCAGGCAGCGATGGCAACTCATTAGCCGTTTTCAGATCTTCCTCAGGCTGAGGATCAAGTGGGTCGTTGGGGAAAAGGTTGCAATCACCTGTTGGAGGCAACGGCTAAATCTTACTGATAATGAATAACAAAAAAGAGAAAATGAAAGACAAAATTATAGTACAAATGGCAATACAAGAAGGGAAAAAAACAGCAGCAAGACTTTTTTTTAAGTGAAGTGTGCTCACAAAAAAAAGGAAACGGAAAAAGCATTTTGTGCCTCCACTCCATTATGGCAGTGCAAGCTGTCATTACTGCTGGGATTGTATGGGTGCCTCATAATATCCAGAGATTGGTAGTTTGTTAGACAGGACTATACAATTTGCTGCAGCCTTGAAGGATCCTTGAGCCTCTCTCGACGACGTACCGCAGGGAATTGTCGAAGCGTTGGCTTTTGTCTGCTGGAGACACAGGGGCAATTATCCAGCCTCCTGTAACGTTTCCCCGGCTTTAATCTCCCGACTGAGAGCAGAAAAGCAGAATGTCTGAGCTTTCAGAGTGCCTCTGGGTTCTATTAGCACACAAGCACGTTTTTCCTACCTCTCCCTTTATATTTTTCTGCCTTTTTGTTCAGGGGAACGCAAGTGAAGAGAAGGCCAGAGTCTGACAGACAGCCTTCCCTCCGGCTTTGAGAAGAAAACATGATTATGTCATAATATATTTTCAAAAAGAGATCCATTTAAAAGATTGCTGCTCTGCCTTTTCAATCTAGCGTGGCTTTGCTTTTGTCTGGTTCAGCAGGAGAGGCAGGGGATGACAGATACGAATCACACAGGGCACCTGGAGAGGTTTTACCACAGCCACAAATACATCGCTGTGGCAGGAGATGCATTTTCCACACAGCATGAACTGCAGCCCCATGTAGGTCAGTTGGAATGACCCTAAAATAGTCTTACATAAATCCTGAGGGAAATCAAAAAAGGAGAAAGTGGTTAGAATCGCTCACTTGTGACAGGTGTTTTTTTTAGTTAAATATGCAGCTCTAGTAACAACACACTGTTGGCACCAAAAAGGCCTATAATATATATGTTAGTGTTTCAAGCAATCACAAGAGCAGGATCTCAGCAGACACAGAACAGACTGATGTAGTTACAGCATCTACCAACAAAGACTAACAAGGTCATGCTAACCAACCATGGCAGACTTTACTTGAAACACTGCAGGAGTTGTGAAGTCACCATCTAATTGTACATTTTTAACGGTCCACATGGAAACATGATGCTGAACAAAGTGAATTGTGATTGGTTACTTTTCATACCGAGCAGACAGCTTCTTAGCCAATGAAAGCTGCGATGGAGTACAGATAATATGCTGGCTTGTGAAACTAACCAAATCTTGACAACTATGCTGGGCAAAGGTTTAAAACAATTGTTAGTGCCATCTCCACTCTATTCTGACAGGTAAAAACTTAGTTTGTACTAAACAATACTAAACTAGTATTGTTCTGTGAAACAACATGCCAAGGAGTTACTAGCGTAGGAGGAATTTGGCCTTGACAGATTCTCATAAGAGACAAATTGAAAATCCACTTAAGAAATGTTATCACAATTGTAAATGCGCTTTGAAATAAATATTGATTTCTTTTTAAATAGCCCATCTGAAGTAAAAAAACATTAGGCAGTAACACCATTATATAAGGCTTAACCATATTTCATTTTAGTTCACAATGCTAACACAATATCAGTGTCTGTTGGCCTTGCCTGCTAAATGAAGCTATAATACTGCCACTTAGCTTATTTAAGAAGGAGAACATTAGTCTCCATAAAATAAATGTCCATTTAATTTTATCTAGAGCAAATGGAGAAGACAGCACCACCCATACAGTAAGCTGTTATCTGCTCTGAACTGTAGTGACCTGTGTGTCCAATACTAAACAGTACATGTTCTATTGGAATCCAACAGTACATCAATTCTGCTCAATGCCATCATTGCTTTAATAGTATTAGCGGCTTGTACAAGACAAAGTATTAAAGCATGTACAAGTACAAACCCTCGAATCTGTGTCTAAGCCAATTAGAAGTTTCATCAGGGTTGATGGGGATGAGTCAAAATTAGAAAAACCCACAGACTGTAAATGCAATCGTCCACATTGTATAATTAGCAAATTAAACTACGAAACATAAAAATGGGCCAAGGGCGAGGGGCACAGTCATTAATCACTGACACCAACTTGGATCGAGGTGTGTACGTTTTATCAGCCATTTCATTGATTCGTACATCCATTACTAGTGGCTATAATTGTACTTTTGGCAAGAGGACACAGAACAAGCAGCTATATTAAGGTGTTGACATTGCAGTTTAATTGCCACAGCATTGAGACAGGATACTTGAATGTACTGGAGCTCAATTAGAGGAATAATGGATTAGTTCCTGGAAAACAGCCACAGGTCACGGTTACCATTAACAAAGAATTGTTGCCATTTAAGTACCACAGCATTCAAAACAAACGTTCTATTATTGTCCATATATAGAGTATTCTATATAATTCTGTTGCATTAAACATGCCATTGTGAACTATGGCAAATTTCCCTATTATAGAGTTTCCCTATTATTTCCTATTAAAATAATAGGAAATTATAATAGGTGGGGGCAGTTGTGGTCTACTGGTTAAAGAGTCGGGCTTGTAATCAGTAGGTTGCTGGTTCGATTCCAGCACCGGCAGATAGCAACTGAAGTGCCCTTGAGCAAGGCACCTAACCCCTGATTGCTCCCCGGGCGCTGCAGGGATAGCTGCCCACTGCTCCACTGTTGGACTTGCAGTGTGTGTTCACTCCTCACATGGATGGGTTAAATGCAGAGGTCACATTTCGGTTATGGGCAACCGTAACTGACAAACACGTCACTTTCACTCACTTCACTTACTTATTAAATTAGTCCCTATTATAAGGTCGCTATAGATTAAAGAATCTGCTAAATGAATAAATGTATAGGCAAATATAACTTCTATATACTGTATATATACACATGTATGTATATATATTTGTAGCTAATGACTATAATATATACACTTACATGCCATAGCCTGACAAAAAACTGCTATTTTTAAGTCTATAATGTAGTGATGCTACAGGTGAAGCAATTCTCTTATTTGATCAC
>JBAJNP010000573.1:0-88051 GCA_036877545.1 Yasuhikotakia modesta
GGTGAATATTTGTAACAATTTGGAAAAGTTGTAGCTTGAGTTACATTTTATCTGGGATAAAAGGGTTTATTAAAGGCTAAGCCGTCACATCATTTGTGTGACATTATGTAACATTTGTCCCGTTCTTAAAATATAATTTTCCCAAGCCATGCTTACTGTTGGGCCGTCACGTCCTGCCATTTCCTAGATATTTAGACAATAAATCTATTTAATTATTTCAAACATACAAATTAGAAGATTTGTCTGTAAAACTGAAAGAAACTTTCTAATCAAAAGCACATTAGGCCTGAAACATTCATGTTACACTCCTCTAAACTGTTTTTGTTCTGTGTTTGTGATAGTGAATACACACATGACCAGACAGGCTCAATACGACACCTGTTGCTGTTACTCTTGCATCAATTTCAACATTCCCTCAGGTTCACGCTGTGAAATGTTTTAATTTACATGCTGGACCAACAAATCTGCAACCTGGGCCAGCCACATGATTCTGGGGGTGTAATATTCTCCCTTGTTTGTTTCCCAAAATAGCGTGAGATTGCCTATAGCCACCAAGATCTGGACCCCACCATCCCTCATCTAATGGAACAACATACTGTTAGAATATTCAGGATTGAACGGAACATGAGCTGTTTTGACATAGTGTAATCAATGCAACACCAAAAGCACATGCAGTGCTATAGATATCACTGTGCATTGGGTAATCACAGCACAGATGCTTTTACCCTTGTACCATCCATTAAGGTTAATGTCAATATGTTGACTGTTACAAATGATAGAACAGTAAACAAATTTGACAATACTATATATAATGTTATATATCTGCTTTAAATAAGCACATTGTAAAACTTGTTGTCACTTGTAGTCTTAAAATACAGATAAAGATATAGTACACAAAAACAGATATATGTTGTATTTGTTGTGTTTATGTGGTCAATTTTAAAAAATAGTAATACAATTTTAAAATATGATGCATGTTTTGTATGTACAAGTATTAATATATTAACACAAACATTTATTAGATGTTTCACATGGAGGTCAATATATCAGATTGGTGTATAAATACATAAACTGTGTGTCACGAGAATAACATGTATTCATAATATCATATTCACACCATCACAGCATTTTACACTTACAGAAAGTACAGCAACTTCTTAGTGATTCATTGTTTCAAGTCTGGATATGTTGACATCTGTCTTATACACTGTACCTGAGTCACAGATGGATATGTGAGAATCAGACACTGCAGTGACACACTCAGACACACTTTCACGCTTAAACACCATTAGATTGTAAATAATTTATTTAAAGTTCAAGCGATATATAAACAAAAATCCGAATAAACAGTACAAAGAAATGATTACACAAAAATGCAAAGTATTTACAGGAAACAGCTAAATAAAATAGAATGTAGCCAATAATCGCATTTAACTGTTATGGCAAGACCATTAATTTTACAAATAATTTAATAATAAACCATTTAATAATTTTGCATATTTGCAAAAATGTTTGGATTCTATAAAAAAAACCTTTAACAGTATGTAACTATTACATCTTTGAAAAATAATGAATAACTAATCCATTTACAAAATGGAGGAATGTGTTCAAATAAAAATCCACAAGTAAAATTAAAGTGCACTACTCTGAATTTAGTCAAGTCAAGTGTCAAGTGTTTTAAAGAGTGCTCTAATATACGGCAAAATAACTTCAGACACATTACAAGGCAATATATGAACCTATTTTTTAGGTCTTCAAATACCTCTAAATGAATTTTAGTGGTTACAGACAAGTATTACATTTTGAGGTTGTATTAAATTTCTAAGCTACTGCGAGGACAGTGAGATATTTACTGTACATTCATGCAGGCTGAGACTTGTCAGACAGATAGACCAGGGGTACTGAGCCATGGTCAAATAGTTTAAATGGTAAAGTTCCCATTGACACCCATGAGTCTGTCTTTGGGTCATAGCAGTCAAAACTGTCTGAGTCTTCCACGCTCTCTTGGCCATTAATGAATCTTCCTCCTGTGACATAGAGCTTGTTTTTTATAACAGTAGCAGAGTGATGCATCTTTCTTGCCTTCATATTGTCACATTTTTCAAACCGGTTTGTTTTAACATCATAGGCTACCATTCGTCTTGTATAGCCTGTTAAAATAATTATTAAGGAAAATCAGGTTAATAGCAATATAGGAACATTATTTTGATAAAAATGAGATTTCATCATTTAATTCTCACCTCCCACGATGTAGATTTTATCATCAATCACTGCAGCTGGTGCACAAACATTCTTCACTGTTCTGGTCTCCATTCTACACCACAGATTTCTTCCTATGTGATATATCTACAACATAAAGAAAACAGTTTAAGAACATCTCAGAATCACACAAATATTATATTTGTGCTTTACAGATTTCAATATCCTGATAATAAAGGATATCATATAAGCCTGATATATCAAACCTGGATCATTCGAACAGGGTTCTGCATGGCATCCTCCCCTCCAAAAACGTATATTCTCTGGTCATGTGCAGCTACAGCTGGGTGCAGAACTGCAGTTGGCATGGGGGCCATGGCCTCCCATTGGTTGAACATGGTGTCATATCTCTCCACCTGATTGGACAGTTGACCGTCCGCAGTCAATCCACCCAGCACAAAAATGAAATGCAGGTAGGAGACGCTCTGATGGGCATATCGAGGCATCAGCATGGGTTCCCCCATTCTCCACTGGTTTGTTTTAAGAGAAAGTGTGTAAACAGTGTTAGTGGGTGTGCAGTTTCCCCCTGCTCTTGTGGTTAAGCCCCCTAGTACATAAAGGATGCTGTGCATGCTGATGTATGAGGGTCGGTAGAGCCGCACAGGAATCTTTGCCAGCCATTGCCAGCGTTGTATCTGCTCATCATAGAGCAAAGCCTCCCGAGATGTCTGCTCACCATTCTTACGCCCTCCCACCACCACAAGCGCCTCCTTACAGTTTTGACGTCGTGGTGCTTCCCACAGAGGCTCCAGGTCACCCGGGCACAGAGTCCCGACAGAAAACAGAAGACGACGAACAGATTCTATTATTTCTATGCACAAAGAAGATGACTGGACCAGAGGGTCATTGGCAATGAACTGAAAAAGATAGGAAGGGTGGATGTATCGCAATCTCACCCGACGGAACAAGTCATGAATCATGCCACGCCTAGAGAAGGGTTCATGGTGGATCCAAGCCAGCAGCGTCTCAAACACCTGCTCCTCCTCAACACACAGTCTGTCGTCCTCCAGGTAGCTCACCAGCTCAGGCAGTGAAAGTTCACAGAAGTCCTCAGAAACCACCACATCTGAGAAGCTCTTCATTGCCACCTCTCTGGCTTTCTCCTGCAAGCTGGAACAATGCAGGATTTCGGAGAGGCGGATCATGCTCAGGCAGTTGTCAGGACTGAGCTGAGCTTGGAGGAACATTGAGCAGGCCTCAAAAAGCCTTCCATACTGAAGCATGGAGGCAGCTTGCATCAGAGGGAGAACCAGCTCCATGGTAATGCTGATGGACCCTGTGTAAACATAGTCCACAATACTCATGAGGATGTCATATGGAACAGCATGTAGGTCTATCTGGGTCTTCTGGCTTTCCAGGAAGCTACTGCAAAACATAGCATAAAAGTAGGGGCTGCTGGACACCAGAACATTCCGGTGACATGGAATCCTTTTTCCTTCGGAGCAAAGGATAACATCAGTGAGAAGTTGCTGCTTCCTTAGACTGTTCAGCTGCAGATGGAGGGTGGTGATAAACTCTTTGTCTTTGTAGTGCAGAACTTCTGCTATTGGACCATCTATGCTATTAGAAAAAAGGGATGGAAGATTTAGGTCATTAACAAATTTTCCAGATACAGGCATGGAATATTTAACCATGTATACATAAAATTGTCAGGACAACAGACTACAACCATTTAATGTAATCAAAACAATTTAATAACTGTTAAAGTAATAATTGACGCAACATTGCTAATGCTAGCAGTACTGCTATATCAGTATAGCTACAGAAGCACAGGCATGTACATGCAGCCTTTTGTTTGAGGTTAACCTGTATCACAAGGTTTACGTCATCGGTCAGCTGTTTTTATTATGCCATTTTGTCCTTGGCACATTCACCAATGAAAACTGGGCTTTTAATGTCACATGATTCTATTTAGAAATATTTAGAAATCTGTTTTACAGACACATTCTATCAACAAACATACAAACATACACTTATACAAAGAATGTGTCTGTAAAATCATCATGTTTATGTTTAAAAGCAAGTTTTGGGGTTTCTAACTGATACAATGTCATATTTTAAGAATGTAAAGCCTTATCTGAGGTGTGATGCTCCAAATATTCACAGCACATTCTCAATTAAAGCGTCTAAGTCAATGTTTTTATCTTTGTTTACACATTTTAAAATATCACAAGACGATGGCGTTAATAAAGGAAAAACTTTAATGAAATAATCTCTCATCACCAAAATTTATAGTCAAACACACAGATACACATTTTATAAATGATGCAATTTAACCACACTGTCATTTTTATCTCTCAGAGTAATCACAGCAGCACAGTTTGTATGCAGACATACACATCATCATAACATATACATTCAAAAGACAATGTATCCACAACCTTCACAGGTGTTGCTGTGTTTGGAGACCACATGTCTCATATCATGTCTTACCTTGTCTCGGCTGATTTAAGACACATTTTGCAGGTCCTGCAATTAGCTGTCAATGATCAAAATTTCAGCAGAGCCCAAACTCTGCAGCGTCCCACTGTTCTCTAAAACACTTCTGAAAGTTCTTCACTTTCTGAGTTTGGCAGGTGGATGTTTATAGAGACGGGGGCGACTGCTGTTTGTTATTTGTTGTTATGAAATCCTTCGAGAGGCCTCTGTGGACATTCCAGTCCCTCTAAAAATAGAAAACTATTTTCCCTGTCAGGACTGGCGCTGTTTCCACCAACACCTATTCGTGGTACACCCTCACCCCGTTTCCACAACACAGTTTATATTACTGTCTGCATAGCGTGTCTGAGTTGCAACACGCCTCACCACGTGTGTATGTTTACTAAGGGTGTAAACACTAATGCTATCCAAAAGCTATTCTAAGGGTCTGCGCTTTAAAAGACCCTCGATTTCTAAGTTAAGCCCTCCAAAAGCCGACATTGTGTTACCACAGATGTCGGCACTAAACACAATGGCTTGCAAAGGACGTTTAACAGTTGAAGACATACAGAGGAATAAAGTATACAGTATTGAGTGATGGGAGTGTTGTCTGACCATAACTAAAAAGCCATAGTCTTACTAATTTTTTTAATGTCATCTAAAGTAATTTCTAGTTACTTGAAAGTATAAAAACCCTCTTTCAATGTAATTTATTCTGATAGACATTCGACAATGTAGAATTAGATTTATGGCGCCATCTGTTGGTATTTCTGTGTATATTGGAACGTCCTGTACCGAGAAGCAATAGTTGCACCTGTGGCGTAATCTGTGTTGTTCTGTACCTCTAATAAAACGCTCTCATGTACCTTAAGATAGCACGTTGCTAATGTAAGCTAATCCAAACTAACAACATAACAAAAAAAAGAACAGCATTATGTTACATTTATATAAAACATTTGGGCCTCTCTTTCTCTTTGCCTTTATAAATAAAATCATACTATTCCTTTGCTATTGCTAATGTGTTTATAGAGTTTATATAGTGCATATACAGATGATTTCTCTTGTGTGTTTGTTTATTATTCCATGCTAAGCGGTCACTTCCATAATGCCTGTGCCTGTGGGACAGTAGCTTTACTGATTAGTACTGCTTATCACTGTAAATAAAAGGGTAAATGAAGGGTAAGTACATTTAAATTGAGGGGCGGAGGGCTTCAGACAGCCTCCAAAAATCTTCCCCTTCTTCTTTCCAATATTATTATTAATTATTATTATTATTATATTGTATAAAATTAATATTACAATAACAACAACAGATGTTCTTAATTTAAACTTTTCCTTGTTTTGCGTTTCTTCTTGTTCTAGAAACATTGGTCTTTATACATAAAAGTAAACTAAAATAGTCATGAAAATAATGTAAAATAGAATAAAATAGTTAGAAATTTCTCATCCCCCTGTATCACATACAGAGCAAAAACTAGTGCATTAGAATGAAACTCGATTTTGACATATTAAGGCACAATGTCTGATGCATTTTGAAAAGGGGGAAGCAATAGGACTAAAGCCTGAGATCACATCACTTTCATCTTTTGGTTTCCATAATGGACCTTCTCTGTGATCCTCTTCCAATGTCTTCACAACAGTCAGCATCATTTCTAAATAGACCACCATGAAACAAGAGCATATTTTACAGCACAAAAGAAGCCAATATTATACAAATACATTACCTGAGTGTGCATTACATTATCAGATCATTATTTTGGTTTATGAGTACTGGTGTATGTGGCTTTATAATATCCTCATGGTCTTACTGAAAGAGTTGTAATGCAATAGGACCTTTAGGAATGGGACACCGAATAGTCACTGATAGCTATACAGTCCGTGCAGTGTGCATGACAGTGATATATTACACGGTTTGTTTTGCTCGTGTGCAAATTTAGGGAACATAACAAATAGTAAGATTTGAAATTGGGTCATGTTGTGTCAGATCTAAATGACCTACTTCTTCTGGAGTTTTTTCGTGATGTGGCCTGGAGTGCATGTTCCACTTTCAGAGTGACGGCAAAAAGTTCTGATAGCATTACCACAGAGCAAATACCAAAGTCTCATCTCCAGAGATAAGCAAACAAACCAGCTGCTTTGTTATTCAGTCAGTAGACTCGCGGCTGTTGCATATGCACTGGCCATGAATGCAAGAAAGAAAATATCCAAGAATAAAACAACCTGACAGATCATGACATTACATTGTTATCAAATAACGGTTATCAAATAAACCTAGGCACAGTTTTTCAAGAGAAGCGCTGTTTTAGTTAAAACCATGCATTCCTCTAGAGGTCAGTATAGTATATCTCAACAGACACAAAGGGTTTGAAAATTTAATCGTATCCTAAAACTGATTTAACTTGGTAGGCAGTAGAATAACTTAATGCCTCACTGCATTAAATAATAGCACTAAACCACTGTGGGACCACACTGAGCTGTTTATTAATGTTCTCCTTTATGTAAACAAAAATCGTAATTGCAGAACAAATTACTATCGATCAGTTTTCACTCATTTGCCTTTTTCATCTTGGTTAAACGTTTTTGTCATAACAGCTTTTTTACCAGTTCAGCCTTCTGGGTACAACACAAACAAACACACATCATGCACCATCAGCAGTTATACACCTTTGATCAAGTGCAGCTGCCTTTGGAAACAGACAAAGAGAAATAGGGGTTTTAAGGGACTTACTATTAGCTGCTTAAAATTCTTCTGATGTAACCACTACACACCCACTGGAAACAAAACGTGACCACATTCCCACCAGTGTGCCACTTTTCCCCTATTTTGTTTACTCTTGGTGGTCTTGTGCTCCAACCTGTTTTTCCGGAACAGTCAAGGAAAATAAATAATATGTTCAGCATTCACCGAGCGAGGCAGTGTGAGGGCAAGACAGCAGGACTATTTATCTTTGTATCCTCTGCTGTGGCAGACAGCTTCATTCAATGTCACAAGCATACTGACAAAAGGTGGCATTCAAAATGGACAGAGTACAGGCTTTTGGAAAGAAACTAAAAAACAAGATCTTTGTAAAGTTTAAACACTCAGAGGAATTTCCGGTTGTGTGGGACTAATGCTGATGTCAAGCAGTTGAAATGCCAGTTTCAGTTTGTGGCACTTTAAAAAAAGTTACTTTTTAATTGAACAAACCGTGATACCAGTAAACTATTCTAGTAAGATTAAAAGATAGTAATAATTAAACATTTTAGGTAAGCAAGGGATGGGGTAGAGTTTTTGATATGGCGTAGAGAGATGGACATTTGGCCTAATAACATGAAGTCAGTGATTTGCCCCGTGGCGAGAGCCAGACATACCAACACATGTCCCTGTGCTGGAGTGAACAAATACACAGAAGACTCACTGGCCAGCTGTTATGTTGAGTAATTAGGAGCTACGGCACGCTTCTAGGGGTGAGAAGCCCTTGCACTGGGGGTAATGGACTAACTGCCAGAGGCTAGCTGTTTGGCAATCCACAACACAGGACTAAACATTTCCTTTCATAGACCCACCTGCCCAAACTTAATACCACAAGCTGAATTATCTCCTTAGAGACATTTTGAAAGATTCCACATTAAAAAAGATGTACAGAAAAATCTGCATCAAAAATATTAATATCAAACATCAGTTTACCTTTTGGCCATAATAAGTAAACAGTGTATATATTTAAATGAACAGAAAGAGAAGCCAAACGCTCTCGTGGTTATTGTCATTATTATAATAAATACGGACTATCAAATTTCATCAATTCAACAATGATCTTAATGTTTACATTAAATCTCATTTAGTTAGCAAACATTGGCAAATAATAACATAAATCGCTTCGGCTTAAATGTGCACTGTCTCTTTAACTGACCGTGCCTTGTGTAAACGTTACCGTGATCCCTACTATTACACAGGGCGCTGCAACTGCCAGTGCCACAACTTCATACAGCGGTGGACGCCGTCCATTCCTGTTTATAACAGGACAGAAGTAATCAAAAGTACAATTCTTCGTATGAGACGTTAATCGGACTTCCCGTGTTTCTTTATAGTGTTTGATGGCTTCTCCTGACTGGAGCTCACACCAGGAAGTGTGCAGGTGAGACGCACCTGTTCTCAACGCAACGCTGAAACGCTGAGTGAAGACAACTGTGCTGGGAAACAATTTGGATATGATATGACAGAACAAGCAGTGCATAATTACTATTTACATCAATTACAACAGCACACAAAAGCTGTTCGTCTATAGAAAGAAGAAATGGATTTAAACCTGGACCTGGGTTCAAAGCCGGATTACGTGTTGCGCTTGTGAAACTTCCAGTGATCTATACAGGTGGCACGTGAAATTGTTCCCACGAGTTTCCGGGATTGCTATGGGGAATCAGGTGGAAAAACTTACACATTTAACGTACAATGAATTACCCACGACTGACCCTAATGGATTCGACCCGGAGGACGACACGCCGCGGATCGGGGTGTCTTATATTTTCTCCGCTGATGACGACGAGCAAGAAAACATTGAGGAGACGGAAAAGGGTCCGAACGATAAGGACAAAAACTACGATTGTCGCAATGAATTAGAGTGTGCGGTCTATTATCGAGATGAATGTATATATGAGAGGAATAGCAGGTTTGTCGAAATGGGAACGTTACCTGTTGAAAACTTGCTTAATAGGTGCAAACCTGGCGACTTGGTGGAGTTTGTGGCTATCGATCAGTTCCCGCACTGGGCAGTGTGTGTTGATCATTCACAGGTGGTTCATCTGTATAGAAACGAGATTAAATGCGACTTTCTTTTCGACGCAAGTCAAGGTAAAAGAGGCAGAATTGTGAACGACCTGTACAAGTTTCGCTCGCTAACCCCCGATACTGTGGTGCATAATGCCATGGAGCAGGTCGGGATAAAAGACCGGGACATTTGCTGGAAAAACTCCGAGTGCTTCGCTGCCTGGTGCAGGTTTGGCAAACGCGAATTCAAAACTGGAGGAGAAATACGAATTGGGAAACAGCCATATAGGATGAAACTACAGTTGTCAGAAAAGAAAAGTCACGTTTTGGACTTTCAGAGTTTGGAGGATTTGATTATGGAAAAGAGGAGAAACGACCAAATTGGCAGGGATGCTGTCATCCAGGAGATGGAGAATCATTTAAATTGCACCGAAGACACTGAGAAAGACTACAACAGCAACTAATGAATCACGAAGGGATGTTCCATCATGGAGGATGTTTGTAATCGCCTCAAGCACAGCAGTGTTGTCATTTCACACGTTTTAAAGAGTTTTTTTCAGCAGAACATTTATAAAGTTAACAAATTGTACTTACCCGTAAAGATCAAATAATACTTTCTCTTTTTGTGTAATGAGGACATGATCATTCGTCGTCTTGTTGTATTCACATCTAAAACCGTTCTGAGAAGTTCTGTATTATTAAGGACGTTTTTCCCACGTCACCCATATTATTGTTGTTCAGTGTGTGTTCAGATCTTATTTCAATGTCTCAATAAAATATATGCATTTTTACTTAATCTGCCTTTTGTTGTTCAGCACAAGATTTTGAATTTGACTGTGTTGTTTAACTTCAATTACAAGCTGAGTCAAACAGAGCTACTGAACTCATTATATTCAATCCTCTGTGTTATTCATCTTGCAATGGATGTTCATTTTAAATGTATATTAGCTTTCAGTCAGTATTAAATGTTTGGGTAAGATTGATAGAACGTGTTTATATACATTTCCTGGCCTGATGTGCTTCTTGATTCATATTTATTTCATGCCTTGCATTTAATGATGATGAAAAATGCCCCCAAAGGGAAACATAAACATGCATTTATGAATATGATTAAAATTTCTTTTAAAAAAGCCAGCAAGAAATTAAAACTTGGGAGAATCCCAGATTTGTCCACAGATGGCTCTGTTTTTAAGGTGTGAGGTATTACAGGTGTTAGTCTTCCACAAACAAATTTTCCCACATTTGTGTTTCCCACACTGTTTGTCTGACAGTGACAGAATACAGTTTATGATGAGTCCTTCAGAAAAGACTAAATTCTTCTCACAGCTAAAGATGAGTCCCTTTAGAGAAGACAAAATATTATGAGCATTGATGCTAAGCAATGATTACTTAGGTTAGGGTTATATTATATGCCTGTATTTGCCTGTGGTGTTATTTTGTCACTCCTGTAGGGAATTAACATAAACCTTTTCAATGAGGAGAAACGAGATCATAACAAGAAAGTATGTTGTCTCTGATGTCTCTGTTTATGATGTGTTTTGTTTCATCACACCACACTTGAGATTCCTGTTGGTAGTATCAGTGAGATAATGTTGCCTAGAGAAGGTTTTGTTTAGCCAAAGGAGAGAGGATTTGTACAGATCCGCTGGAGAAGTTGACTGCATTCCCAAGATAAGATGCACAGATGCTTAGAAAAGATACCCACTGATTTTTGGAGTGTTTCAAAGTTTGTCTTAATTAGATTTAGGTCTTAATTTATATTGTAATTTTAATTTTAATTTTGTATTTTAATCTATTTTTTTAAGATACTGACTGAGATCACACAGTCAAGCATGAAATCACATGTATTTTAACTTAATTTTAATAAAAAACAATGTTGCAGGGTTAGACAAATAATTATGCTTTGAGTCTTATCAGTATTTATGTTTCACTCAGTGGCACAATTATTCCTTTATATTGTGTGTGTGTGTGAGAGAGAGAGATCCTCTGCAGATCATACACAAGAAACTCAGCTATAAAACAGTTGTTTTCAAAGAGCCATTGCGGCAGTTCAGTGATTGACATTCGTCTCCAAATCCTTGTGAAAATCCACATAAAACTGTCCTCTGCTTCCTTATGCAGTAAATCAAAGTCAGTGTTGACTCAACTTGCTCTATTGTGTACAAAGGCTTTATGGACCAAAGCAGAAATACATAGACAACATGTAAACAAACCTTGCCCTTCCTGTTTAATATAGGTTCTCAAACAAGAGAGGAACAGGTTGTTAAATGATATTTGTAATCCAATACCCCTTAAAATTAATCTATTTCCTCACATACAAATGTTTAACAATGTTGTCACTTTAAGTATCAGTGAGTGATCAAAGATACTATGTTTTAGTACTGCAATTTAATGCTGTTGTTATTTACTGTAGGGGTTCAGGGGTAAGCCAGTGTTTATGCTTTTTGCAATTGTTACCTTGTTTTGATAGTATGATGGTGGCATTGAATCTTATGCCTTAAGTGTTTACATTAGAAGGTCTTCTAAACTGTTTAAAATGCATGAAAAGAGAAACCAATAACCAAACTCAATGATCTGTTGTGCCTTTCCTGACCAAAATGACCATCACATTTTTTTAGTTTCATTTTCAAATTATAATAAACATAAGTTTTTTAAATAGTTGTTTTTGTTCAAATGGAAGTTGGAAACGTGTTAATCATAAAAACAAATCCACAGAATGTTCTTGCCAATTTATTTGTCAGATCATTTAACCACAGCCATAGAAAATGCTCTCCGCAGCTCTGTTGTGCAAAGATCCGCTCTCAGTGTGAATGAGATAAGTGGAGATACTTAGGACCACAGGATTCAGTACAATTATTTACAGCTCTTTGATTCGATAACCATCAATTCTCTTCATACAGATCCAGTTTTCATCCGCTGCTTATTCTCTGAAGTTCAAATGGATAATGTGAATTTAAATTCACAACAGAAAGATGCCTTTCAATAACATTATGCTAATTGGGAAGAAATGTCCCTTTCAGGGGAAAAAGGCTAATGAAGGGGAATAATAAGCTGTATTGTCCTGATGATTTTGTGCGATCTATAATTCCTATGATGGTGAAGGCTTGAACTCTTCTGTTGCAGCTGGGATATAAAAGAGTTCTTAAGGTTCACCTGACTGAATGCTGTAAACCTCCACTTAGAATTTGTTTAGAATTAATATTCTTAGAACCACCTTAATGTCTATCCAATTTCATTTGTAAAATCATATCAAAGCAAAGCACTCTTTTCCACATGAAATATCTGTCTCTGGATTAATTGCTATGTCCAACTGAAACATTATTAATTTTATAATATAAAAGAAGAAAAATAAATGCATTGATTTGCTATTAACGTTTACTAATTTTTTGTGGTGTAAACGTAATCATTTAAAATAGTTTTAGACCGATGGTGGATTTATTTGGTAGCTGTTAGTACATAAATGTGCCTTGTAAATTGAAACCATGCAAACAAATCTACCTTCAAAAAACATGCATATTCAATGAATTAAAAGTAGAATTATTCCAACTAGAAAGTGTAAATGATCCAATACCAAAATTGTTTTATAGAAAACGTAAGATTACCTTGGTAAAATTAAGTCAGTATAGCCTTAGGTCATACAAGTACAAATAGCAGATCAGTTTTGAAACAGTCCTTTTCAACAGTCAGCAGTCATAAATTCATGGTAAATCTAGGCAAATAGTATGTAACACAAGCTGTCAACTTGCATTGGAATATGTGGTCTGCTATTAGAAAGCCTGTGTGACAAAATAAATGCATAAAATAAACAAACTTTTTTTGATAGCATCCAAAAATACATCCAAAAAAGATATCATGCGAGCAGGTGTGCACAGCGGTATGACAAAGATTTGCTGGGCTAACAAACAAATGGAAATAAACCAACTTTTCTCTGGAAATAAAACTGATTGCTGTGAGCTAGATTTGTTTTCCAAAAATGCAAATAAAAACATGCAACATTACATAACAATAGACATACCATCTATGCTAAACAGCATAGCATAGTTTTATTAATTCTGTTAAATGCAACATTTGTATGTAATTTGAATAATTTTAGTTAACTGTGATGTTGATGCGATGTTGTGGTAGTATTATTTAAGATTTCAGGGGTATTTCAGAGGATTTCAGTGGTCTAAAGCAACAACAACAGTAGGCCTAAATATGTCTTTAATTTTACTGTGTAACAAAACTAGTCTCCTTTCTGTGCTGTGTTATTGCAATTTGTTTTAAGACAATTACATTGGATTATTCCACTCAAATATAAACTCTCTTTCATGAGTGGCAAGAGACAGATTATAATCTTTTTATATTCTATTGCATGTTAAATGAAAAGCTAAATGGAAGCTAAGTTCTCAACTGGCTCCAGCTAACTGATTAAAACTGCTTTGGAGGAAATTGTATGTTTTAGTGTAATAAACTTCCTAGGCTGATTGGGAACTACCTGAGAATACAGGCAACACAATGTTACATTTACATTTGAATTCAAGGTACACATATTTTTATCAGGACTTGCCTTCCCCTGGGATCGAACCCACAACCTTTGCGGTGTTAACGCAATGCTCTACCAGTTGAGCTTACAGGAAAGCTTAATATACGACTATTAGGTCTTTGAATCTTCACATAGTTTACAAAATACAGTGTTTTGCTTTGTACAAATAGGAATCATTTGACTTTTATCTGCTTTGGTTTGGGCACAATAAGAGGAACAAGTGGAAATCCCACACCCTTCCCCATGTCCTCCAAGAAACACTCCAGACAATTGTAAGGAATAGCTGGGAAGGCTGAGGAACACAGAAATGCCAGCAGCTCCTAAACTTACCTAGTAATAACGAAATTAAATTGATAATATGTAAATGTACCTTTGCCTTTGATTTCTAAAAACATAATTTGCGTGATTTAAATATGCAATCTGTTCTTGTGTAAGCATTGAAGAAAGAATTCATTGCCAAACACATGAATAAAACCAGCTCCCTATAAGAAGCCAGGCACCATTATATCTAACCTTAACAAATTGGATCCATTAGTTCTTAACAAATGAACAAATCTTCCTTTAACTGAAATGAGCATAACATTCTGTTCCTGGAAACATTCTTATCAGAGGGATTGTACAGCTTCCAGGATTTCCTTGGCTACAGTATACTTTGGGCTTTTGCACGGTACCAGTCAAGATCGTTCTCCTGAGAACATTTTGCAATAATGTCTCTTTTTCCACAAAGTCAGAATAGAAAAAAAATATAATCTTTAATAACACTTTAAATATTCATTCTCACAAACTTCAAAAACTCTCTCATTAAAACATTTCTTTCATCAATAGATTTTATTTAGATACTTTGCTCTAAAACATTTCAGAATGCAGCTAGAAATTGCTCTTTTCTGTGATTTAAAGAAAAATTAATTAAAAATCTCTAACTAGTATTCCCAAAACTTCACGGAATTTCATCATTCAATATTTACTTATGTCTGCATTAGATACAACACAAACGTAAGGTGCAGAGATGACACAAAAGGCTGCTGTATACTTCACATTATCTGTCTCAGAATTACACAACGCTGAGTCATTCTAAAACCTCAGCCATTCATTCATGATATGATGTTCATGGCTTGTTGCATGCGCTCACAAGCATCAGATGAAGTTTTAAATCCATCTATTACTCTATTTTCCCTGCATCTGGCACTCATCTTTTTCCTTTGTGTCATATCCTGAATCTCCTCTAATCCCATATTTACGAGAGAACAACCACCCATTTAGTCGCATTTGCTTCTTTTCTGGCTAATTTGTGGCCAATCCCTGGCCAGCTATTGATGTGTCCCATGATGCAAAGCAACAGAGCCCTGAATGATGCTAATTATGACTAGCTCTTAATACCCTCTGTGAAAGATGGTGCTAAATCCATTCAAATCTAAACAGTAACATGCATTGGGACAAGATAAAATAAGGCTAATATAATTCTTATAGCACAAACAAACCTGTGTATCTGACCACACGTCTTGAAGTTGCATGAATCATCCCACAAATGAGAAGCAAGGGGTGTGTCCCAATTCACATATTTGTGCACTATTCTACACTATTTGTGGTATATACAGTGTTGTGTGTTCATACATAAGAAGCACTCATTATGAGCAGCATGCTTTAAACAACTTATACTAGATAGGCAGGGAAATGAGAGTGAGGAATAGTTACTGCTCTGAATAAGACCCTTAGGCCCTGTCAGTTCGCACGGCTCCAGTGTTCTAACTAGAAAAGAGACTGACCCTGTTACTGATTTCTTTCAGGCCAGGGATCATCAATGTGACACATATTCACTCAGCTTAGTCTGTCTGGCGCTTAAGTCCTTCAACTTTACACACCAACTCTGTGCAATGCAGTGTGATTCAGAAATACACATCCATACACACATTAAAACAGGCAGAAACTTACTATATCTATTTAAAAAATAGTCTTTATTATATTATATTATATTATATTATATTATATTATATTATATTATATTATATTATATTATATTATATTATATTATATTAATTATTAACAGTAAAGACTTAGTACAATCTTACTAAAATAATACTAAAATAAAAATTGTACAACATTTTGGGCTCCATTGAAATGACATGGATCAGTCTATCTCATTAAATAAATGAATAAACACTATTTTTATGTGCCAAGATACTCTATGAGAGTCTGAATGAGTTTTCTGTTTGTTATCAACACCAGCCACAGAGAGTCACAGAAAGAGCTTGTTTGATTCGACAGGGTGCTCAATTTCCCTGTGAGGATCAGACCTCATACTACAGCAATGAGGGGCACGAGATGATAACAAGACAGAAGCTAATTACAGCACCCAAGCTTTTACAGCTTTGCATTCACTTGGCATGACATAATCAGATTAATGGGAAATATATGGCATTTGGCAGAACTGTGTTATTTCAGACATTCACAAAAATTCCTCTGAATAACATACTGTAAGTAAGATTAAACCTGACAGGTTACCAACACATCAGTAAACCATATTAATAATAGGAACTAATAGCAGATGCAAAATAGCAATCATGTGGCTAATGGGGTTATAGTTGAAATTCAACTCAGTTTTCCCATAGTGGTCATTGCCTGGTAGATATTTGCATTAACCAGGTTAACTAGATTTCGTGTTCATTGTGTGCTCCTTTTTGTCAATGTTGCTGACCTCATTAATATGCAAATTACAAGTGTTTACAAATGTACAGTGTGAAACCATAAAAACTAAATACACAGGATTAATCCTTAACCCAGTGTGAAGTATGAACTATGTAAAACATGAAACAAAATAATGCAGGAATATTAAGATTCTGAATATTCTTTAAAATGATCAACACCATCCAGTTAGTCTTTAAACAATTTCCTATCCCAGAAGACTACCTCCTCCAAGGAAAAACATTGAAACAACTGTACAACAAGTATTATCAGATTTGGTAAATATATCTGATATTTTTTTGGTTTGTCGTATCCTTAAACATTCCTTATTGTTAAATAACAAATGCAAAGGTTGGTTAGAAAGGTTTGTAGCTGACACAGTTATGTCTTGTTCCTGTTCCTGTACTGTTCCTGTAGCTTAACCAGTATAGCATTGCGTTAGCAGCGCAAAGGTTGTGGATTTGATGCCAGGGTACACAAGTACTGATAAAAAAATATATATACCTTGAATTCACTGTAAGTCGCTTTGGATTAAAGCGTCTGCCAAATGAATAAATATAATGTCTTAATTATGTTTAATTGTCTGAGTTTGAACATATTTCCTTAAGTACCAAAGCACATTTCCTAAGTGAAATATATCTATCTGAATTACAACAAGTATATACATTTGAAGTTACAGAGTTCAAAATGGGCCACATAACCGGAATGACTTGAACAGCTACTTAATGCGCAGCCGTGAACACTGTGCATACCTCACATATGTTGACCAGAAAAAGAATTCAGAGTAAGTCTTACAGTTCAGCAGCTCTATAAGACCAAATATATGAGGTTTAACTCCTAGCTTCAGTCACATTGTGTAGCTTTGAGCCCTAACTGGATTGAGACCAAAGGATGAATCAGCAACATATAACTTTTTAACTTTGTTTAAAGATAGCCTGTGGGACCCCTGACACATAGAGATGAGAGTGATGCATTAAGCAGGCCGAGTGAGTTATGTTAAAATAGTTACTGCAGCTTTAAGGTTTGAATGTTTTCTGTGCTCCTCGGTTCAGTTAAGGTATGTTGATGGTCTTGAAATGATTAAGCTGCTTACAGTTGAAAAATGGCTCCCAAGGTCAGTATAGAGATGCCACACTCCCTCTGATGGTTTATCATTACAGTTAGACAAGAGCTATGAAGTTAATTTACATTTTTGAATCCTCCTGAAGAGCTTTAGGATAAAAACTGACGTGACTTGTGCCAATGGATCAAATAAATCAACACGAGACACAAGCTTCACCTGAATAATGGAAGGGAGTCTGCTGTCCTTGCTGCAGGGGCTACGGGTTAAGAATGTGATCAGATGCAGCATGGTAGTCAGTCAAAGGGGATGAGTGATGAGCCCTTAGGATTCAGGATTACATAGTGATGCATGGAAGATCGCTACAATAGGTATTGCCAAGTTTGGAGCATGTATGTCTTGTATTGACATGCTAGCATGCTGAGGATACTTATGAACGTTTATTAAAGGCTATAAACATTAACGTGGTTATGCAAATGAATAACGGAATTTGGGAAAAAAACCCTTAGCAAATCTGGTCCAAATGCAGACAATGGTTGGTTTCTGTCTCTGAATATGGGCCTGCTGTTACTTTCTGTGCAGTTGCTCATGCATGCCAGGCTTTGAGTAAAGAGTGAACAGGAGGCAAAAGAAAGTGTTTGAAATCCTATTTAAAAATCTGATGTAAGATTATTAAAAGATTAGCTTAACCTAGTTTCATTTGAACAGTCTCTTTGTTTGTCAATGTAGCCTGCAAACAAATAGCTTTGGGACAAAATCAAGAGATAGGTGGTCATGGAGTGATTTGACCTTAAATTATTATAAACGTTAAACATAAACGCTACCTTTTTTCAGTTAGACCTAACACACACATATACACCGATCTGCTGAATGATAGAATTGCTGTAACATACATATGCAGAAACAACTGTTCACAAAGAATTTGTCCTTAACTTGTCAGAGCATTTAGCTGAACAAAACTCCCTTGATTTAATTTAGATTCACCCACCATAGATCCATGTATTTGACAAGCATTAGACGCTTTAGATAGGACTGCACTCTAGTGGACATTGGAGACAGTCACACTTAAACTAAGTGCCAGTTTAAGGGAAAAGTCAACCCAAAAATTGATTTTGAGATTCATTTAAAATTCATTTGTGGGCAAAATATTAGTCATTTGTGATCAAAAAATATATTTTGGGCAGACTTTACCTTTAAATCAACCTGTGTACTATAATCAAGCACTACTCTTTCTCTATAGCACATTACACTAAAACTCTTAAGTGTAAATGCGTGTTGATTACAAACAAGTGAGAAATTAAGTGAGTCGCAACAAAAAAAAATAATCTCTGTCTACAGTCACTCTGTCCTTCCCTTTTGTTTAAAATGATTCATAGTGCAGTCAGGTGGTTTCTAAATAAGTTCATCATGCTTTGTCCACTTCCTTTGTTACCTGAACAAAACAATGCATGATGGCTGTGGCCTCACCATTCATTCTATACCTTATAATAAACGTATTTATTTCTACTTTTGTTACAAAGGTATTATGAATAAGTAACACATGGCAGATGAATTAAAAAACAACTTTGATATTGGAATCATGTAAAATCAAGGTGAAAAATTTTGTACATTTCCAGAAATCATAAATATATACATATTTGCATGTCATCACGTATTGGCTTTAGAGCAGAAATTACATATAGCTTGTTCATATAAAATACACACACACAAACTTACATACATACAATGTTTAAAAATAAATGAACTTTTGCAATGTCCAAAATATCTTATCTTTAAAACTAACATTCTTATCACCGTCAGAGGATGTTGCTGCACTTCAAATGATTAAAATTAAATGAAAGAGTTGATAAAACAGGTAATGCTTTGGATACATTTACTGTTGGTGAGCTCATTTTTGATACTGCTGTAGATCACTGTATATGTCTGACTGTACTCCATAAAGCTCCTGCCAAACCACATTAAAAATGCTTATAGTTTACAAGTGAATGTAGATGGAGACATCTTTATTATACCATATATTATGCCATTTATTATTATACTGATGCTGTTGTTGTTATTATTAAAATGCTGTTTAAGTTGTTTACCTGGTAGAGTGATTCCACTTCAATCATCTTTGGTCTCATTGAAGACTGGTGAGTTCCTTCTTTGCCTTAAATAATAATAAAGTTTGTCATTTAGATTATAACTCATTAATGCTGATTCTCTTTCAGAGATTCTCTGTTATAAACACCCACTGGAATCACTGCATCTGGTCTGTGTGTGTAAACTGCCTCTTCTTTTCTGATGGGACACAAAGCAGTAAACTGAGAGAGCAATGAGGAGTGTGAGGAAGACGTCGCAAGTGATGATCGCAATAGCTGCTCCAATTCCCATCTGATAGCATGAACTGCATTCTGAGATCAGAACATGCATAGACACTGTATATGCATTAATATGCAATTTTTAGATTAAACTGCATTTTAGAGATGTGTATTGACAGGAACTATTACCCTTGTTTCCCTCAACCAGGCTTGCTGATGAAACTAAAAAGGGAAAAGAAAAGAGTAAGAAGAGTTCTTTTGAGAAAACATATAAATGGGCCAAAAATACACCTTTCATTTTTGTAGTTAATCTTTTCATTATTGTAGTTCATTTAGTCACTGAAAATACACACACCCAAAGTTCCATAAGAGTTTAATCTCTGAAAGCAGTTACTGCCTAATTTTTTAATGTATTTATCTGCATAGCTTTTGTATTTTGATCTTTGAATTTTTAATCATGCTTAGTTTTACTGTAAAAATAATGCTGTGAAGTCCACAAAGCATTAAAAAGTATCATAGACAGGAAACATTCATCAAGTATGTCTGACCCATGCAGAAAAAAATGATAAGTAGTAATAAAGTAATAAGTAATAAAATGATTATCTTGTTTTGAACTGTCAAAAAACAAAATGGAAATGAGAAAAAATACTAAATAAAATGGACTCACCAAATAGTCCACTGACAGGGACGATTAAGTATAAAATCCTTCCCATAGTGAGTGCTGTAAAGAACAGCTTGAGGTTTGTAAAACAGAGGACCAAGTTTTTCCTGGAACCTGTGTGCTAAACAAAGAACTTAAAAACATTTAATATCAGAGCTGAAATGTGTATATGCTGATGATTTATCACCATCTATCATAAAACACAAGGATATGAGGGAGGAGCTAAACTGCATACTAGTCTAATCTACTAATCCGGCTGTCTGTGGTTAATATCTCTATAACGCACACAATTTCAAAGCATACTAATACAGCTACCTTTTAAAGATGTTGTGATAATATTAAAAAATACTACAATTCTAGTATTAGAACTCACAGGCAATTGAAACTTTATGCTGGTGTGTCAGTCCTATCAGTTAGGTGAGTAAGAACACAATGCTAGAGAGGGACGTTGCATTTGGCCGTTAGTGTGGTTAGGAGCACAGGATGTGACTGCCAAAGTCAGTTTCTGATAACCTAAGGATGTTGTGCTTTACATTGTTTTTCATGAGCTCATTTTCATCTGTAGATGCTCTGCTTTTTCTTCTGAACAAAACATTTGATGTCAGATTTCTTCCTGAAGTTTAGTCCAACAGACAAATAACCTTAGTGATGACATATAGCTATGGCTAACAATCATAAGCAAATCTTATTAAAGCATGCATTTTTGCGTTAAGAATATTTAAATTTATATAAATTTTTTAATGTATTTAATTTATAATTTATAAATTTATTTTAGAAAATTATTATTTAATTTAATTTATAATTTTTTGTAAATAAAAAGGCAGGACAGAAAAGGTTAGTTTACATTGTTTATAGTCATCCAGGTATATTAACCACAAAAAGCTATTTTAAATAAAATTAATTGAATAAGGATTGTAGACAGGATTTCAGGATTCTGACTGTCTGCATATGACCGGATTAGTCTGGATGCATTTATGTGGCAGAAATTCCCTTGAAATGTTTGTTTCTTCTTCTTTTTTGAGTGAACTGGGAGATTCCAGAACATACTCATTCAGTTTAAGCATGATTATAGCAACATTTAAAAATAACACACAGAGACGCATACACAGCACTGACAAAAGCTAGGATTTGCTAATGACTTTTCTGAAGTGCTTTCTAAATCCAGTAAGTGCAAACAAGATATGACAGAACAGCAAAAAAGTTGTCTTTATATGGTCAGTTATACAAGATGCAAAATCTTTTTGATTTTGAGATTAAGGTTAAACTAAAGACAGTTTACACATCTGCACTAAGCACACATATAATTCATAAATAGATTATTAATAAATGAGAACTACAGACTTACTCATGTAACAAAACCTCTCCTGTAAAAGTACATTATACAGTCATGCAAATAATATACTACATGCGCTAAAAGGGGCTTTATATTGAAATCTGTAGAAAGACAATGCATTTCTAATAATGTAACATAAGTAAGCTTTTTAACTTCAAACCACTTATACTTTATAAAAACAAATACAAACCTTAATTATCCACAAGATCGCAGCATTTTTACTGCACTTATTTACTGCTAATGTACTAATTTATAGATTTTTTTATATATGTCGCTTAGTTAGTTTCATATAGGCTAATGAAATTGTAATCTACATTATTGCCGTTAATGAAGTTTTTAATCTATTTTATAACAAAAGATAAAGCTTTGTTTACATTGAATGAATAATATAAAAATTAAAAAAAAATATTACGTCAGAACAAATCATTGTTCATGTAAATCGTCCAGACATCTTTAGGATTTGCAGTTTGCTCTGACATTCATGTAGACTTCATCAGCTGTAAACACATCAACATGCACGTCAAATCCTCTCCGGATGTTTTAGAAGTGCTAGAAACAGGTCATTGTGTGCGTTTTATTTCTCACCCCTTTCTTTCTTGTGTCTTCGTTTGCTGGCATACCAGTATGTGGTAGTCACACTGATGACTGTCAGAGCAACGTCAGCAAATACGATACCTACTACAATGGTTGGGCTAATTCCAAAACATGAATTGGTGTCTGTGGAAAAAAAATATTGTTAAAGTGTGAAATTCTTTATTTACCTTGTTTAATGCAAAGTGCTGAGGCTTTTTTGTAAAAGTTTTTTTGTAAATGCATGCAACATTTTGTGCAGGAGTTTATGGAATAAATGCATAACTGATTTGACTGTTAGGGACTTTATATAATTGACTGAACTTATATAACTGATGTTATATAACCTCAGTTACTATTTTTTCATCTTCTGAAGTTTTCAAAATTTATATTCTTACCTGTGGCACTGACCGTGGCTTACAACACAAGAAAACAAAAAAAGATTAGTGTTAAAGATGTCATTTTATAGTCCCACAAAAATATATACTCTTATAATGAAGCTAAATATCGCAATCTTCATATTAGCACAATGACACATACACACCCAAAAAAACAACAGATAAATGAATAAGAAAGAATGCTTATTTGCACCGTCACAAATAGCAAACAGGATATTGCTGCAAACTTGCAACAGTGGTCTACAGGCTGGGTTGAGGAAAGAAAGAGAGGTGGAAAAAAATATCTCACCCAAGACAGAGAGGAACGCAATAGAAGCTTTGATTGTCATTTCCTGTTTGACACCAATGTAACTAATTCCACCTAAAAAGAAAATATATGTATATCCATTCAATATATTTGTATAAATGTACAAGCAGTTTTTACTGACTACATTTGAACTGACTAAACATGCCTGAGACGCAAGTATTTACGATCAAAATACTATTTATTTGAAACATCATCTGAGCAGACACCTGTGGTTATGCGCGGAAGTTTAACCGATTAATAAATGGACTTCCACAAAACTTTCAAGCATTTTTGAATATAACGTCTTGAATGTAATATTTTGAACATAAATAGTATTGTCTATATTTCTTCCTTTATTGAAGTCATGTTCGTAGAAAAGTTAAACAGGAAGAACGACTTACAAAGGTAAACCTTAAAATATAATTGCATTTGTTAACTAAAAAAACACACATTTCAAATGATTCAAGTCACATTTTAGTTATAACAATAAACAATAAACAAATAGAACAGCACTTACCAAAGAACTGATGCGCGACTCATGTCACATCTCACCCTGACAGCGTCGTTTGTCTGTTAACTGCTTCAGCCCACTGGTTTTCAGTTTTCTTTTGAGTCATTTGAGTTGGTGCCGCCTATATTTCAAACAGTATTTTCACCTCATAAATGAGTTAGACCACCAAAGTGGGACAAATTATACAATGCATTCAGCGGGGATTGTTTAAACACTTTACGTGTGAACAAACATATGGAAAAATAAGTAAAAATGAACAAAATAAAACCACAATAATAAAAATAATAAAATATTGTAATTCGTTTTTTTATTTACTACAATTGGATTTTAATTGACATTTAGTGGCATTTAAAAATGAATGTAGTGTCATTGGTGTTGATCAAAAGCATTAGAAAGTATTACAGGAAATATTTTTTGGTCTGTATTCACTTTTGAGCAGCAGTAAGAAAAGATAAGTTGTGTAGTTTAAATCTGAAAACTTGTCTACAATAAATTTCACTATTCAAAAAATGGCTATTATGAAAATCTAAGTTACATTATAAAATGTAAAACACTTCATTTCTATTTAAAAGTCTTAACAAGAATATACATAGAAACTGAGAAGCAAAGCATTAATGCTGTTTGCACTTAAGACAAGTATATGCCAAAACAGTGGCGCAACAGGGAAGCTTTATATATAATATGTAATACCTGAACAGGAAAAATCATCTACCTCTTCTTTTTCTCCCTCCTCCTCTTCTTCCTCATCCTCAGTCAAATCAAACTCTACATACTCGCCTGTCTTTTCATCTTCAGACATATCAGCATCAGTTAAAGAACTGAAACTTTGATCCTTTTCATTTGTTCTTTGTCCTTCTCTGCTTTGCTCTTTATCCTGTCTTCCCTGTTCTGCAGACTCTTTTTTGTGTTTTCCACTTATTACAGAAAATTGTTTTCATCTTTTCCTGTGTTAACTGCTGATATAGGTTTGGTGGGGGAGGAATATTGATGGTCCTGCAGAAAGCTTTTTCCAGCCAACCCACCTGGGACACTGGTGACATCCTCATAGACGTTTGATAGGGTTTGAGCCTGAGGTATGGACTTCTCAATGCTGTTCTGTGTTGGCAGACATGTTTCTTTAGCGTTCTGTGGCTCATCGAGAGGGAAATTCCAGGATGCAAAACCCAACTCTGTCAGCTGGATATTGAGAGTAAACTCTGAAACATAGCAGCATAAAAGGATATGAAATACTGTCAGTGGAAGAGTGCACACACAGCCTCTGAATTACTTCTAAAAAACACCTAACACGACATGCATGTATTAAATATGCAGTGCCAGTTAAAGAGTTGTATTCACTTGTGTGATACTTAACGCTACAGTGGCGGTAGTAATAAGATTACCTAGCAGCCTCGACGTGCATTCCAGCAGCTTCGCTCCAGACTCTACTTTCACAACAATAAAGCTCTTTAAAAAAGCTATTTGTGTTTGTGATCAATTACTATTTACTGTGATAATAAAATAAACGAGAGTGTGACTGTAACTATCACCAACCGAAAATCGAGTGAATAACTAAAACCTCGCATTAGGTTGATAAGCACATTGAACCAATATAGTTAAATGAAACTGCCGTCCTGTCTTTCCGGTATGTATGAATGTCTGACAATAATGCAAGTCGTGCACATGTTGCCGCCTGCAGGAGGGGAGCTGTTGTAAGGTTTAACATGATCAACTTTATTGTCTGAAATATTTATAAATCAGGATTGAGTTTGGGATGTTTGCTTTCAGTCATCCTCAGCTACACTGATAACATACACCAGAACATGTTACACAGAGGCGCTAGAGGAAGCCCGGCAAAACATCACGGCTTTTTACTTAACAGTCCAGATGTTTTTTTCTTTCTACACGTTATAACACAACATCTCTTAGTCGTTTAACCCATCGTTATGTTTTTAAATGTCACTAAATGTCAGCTACATTACAACACCATATGTGGTTTGATCTGTCAAACCACACACAAAATCAACGTGACAAGTTTTCTTGTTACTTGCATTTGTCAGGAAATTGGACCCGACAGCTCAATTTATAAATCATTAAAATAAACTTACTGTTTAAACTTTACTGTTATTGACGGCGTTTTAAAAACTGGTTTGTAATTTATTTGGTCATTAATTGATCTTTGTTCACTTCATAACCAAAGTTACGTATTACATATTGTATTTATTGTACATATTGTATGTAATACGTATGTTTTCTCATGTTTTGGCATGTGAGTGGATGGCTACTATAGCAAACAGGACGACCCCTACCTTTCGGGACGTATGTTAAGTGCGTGAGGTGCGCTGTTTCGCATGTAAAAAATAAACACTTTTCTTAATGTACATGGAAAAATAATTTAATACCTCTCAACATGAATTTATCAGTGCCCCAAAAGATTATCTAAAAGTGGCAAGAGAGAAACATGAATCTCTAATAATTAGTTGTGGTAGACTTATAAGTAGCCAAGTTAATGTGTCCCTTATTTAACTTAATATTTCTGAAACAATTTATTTTTCATTGATCATGGAGTAAATTTTTTATCACTGCCCTATAAAATGTACTATAAATAATACATGTTACTATGTCTGAAAAACAAAGTGTTAAAAACATTTTTCAATTACTTTCAGTTCAGAAATGTAAAACATTTTACTTAAATCAGAGAACTGTTAACTGTTGGTAACATGAAATCAAATATTGTCATACCATATGAAACCATAAAGAATGGAACATTTTAAAGTCAGGATTTATGAGAACAAAATTATTTAGTAAAAATTTTCACCCACCATTGTGTACACTTCTAAAAACTATGTAAAAACAGTAACACACATTATATTCATAGAAAAGACTTAAAACTTCAAAAAAAAGAAAACAACAAAGAAAAGCCTTTAACGATATATATTAAGGCTTTTTCTTGGGTTTCGGTTGATGATATTAGTTACAACATGGTTAACCTAGAAATGTGAATTCAGGCATGACTCCCTTTAGCTTACCATGCCAAATCTCTGTACAAACATCAAGATAAAACGAGGCAGCGAAACACTGAGTTTCCAGTTTTAAAATAACTCGTTCATACAGTGAACCATAACCTCACACAGCTGAACAATCCTCTACTACAGAATGGTGAACATTTTCAATCTGAAGCAAACCCTTAGCCCACCTATTTTCCTATACACATTAAAAGTAAAAAACGGAATCCCTCTTGCTTCAACATACAAACCCCACAGTTCACCCACACCAAGTTATCTCTTTCCACAACCAGCTGACTTTTCTGCTTTTCCATGGGTCTGTTGATGAGACTTCAGATTGCTCTCTCTGCCAAAGCTTTTTCCGCATGTTGGGCAGGTGTGTCGGCCAGCACTGTGAGCTCTAGCCATGTGTGCCTTTAGCTGCTCAGGCCGGTTAAAGCTCTCCTCACATTCCCCACAAGGGTGAGGCCTCTTCTGTGTGTGCTTTTCTTTCTTATGTGCCCGGAGCTGTGCCAGGGAAGGGAACGTGAGGTCACATTCAGTGCAAGGGATCTGCTGAGCTGGTTCTGGAACAGCCTTAGGTTTCTTTTCATTGTCTTCTGCATTGTCATCTTCTGCTTTGGTCTCCTGTGCACTTTTAGATGGACGTCCTCGTCGTCCTCCCGTCTTTCCCTTAGTCTCAGCTGGAGCTGGTGTCACAGCAGCATCCTCTGAATGGTTGTTCTCCTCAGGTTCCTCTGCCTCATCCTCCTTCTTGTTTCTTTTTGGTTTCTTTTCTCCAGCAGCTGGAGTCTCGGATTTAGGGGGTCTCCCTCGACGTTTGACAGGGGTGCCACCGTTGCAGTGACTTTCACCTGCGTGGTTCTCCTGATGATGCAGAAGCTCCGCCTCTTCTTCAAAGCCTTTACCACATTTGCCACATCGATGGGTCTTGGTAGGATCTTCAGCCTCCTCCCCCTCCAGGTACACAGAGTGTTGGGCCAAACGATGGTTACGCAGAAGCCCGGGACTTCGAAACGTCTCGATGCAATCTTTGCACGCAAATTGACGTTCAGGACATACTTGACGTCGATGTGTTGACAGCTTGGAAAGAATATTTAAAATACTTATAAGAATTATACAAATTTCAAACAGGAGCATGTGTAAATCAGTATATACTTCAGAATGCTATCAAACACAGAATTACATTTTTTTAATGTTATGTGATTTGAAATTATCTATGTGTAGTATTAAAAAACCTCTTTTTATTCCAATTCATTCAAAACTCTTCTTACCTCTGAAAATGTGCGGAAGCTTTCTTGGCAGTGAGCACATTTGAAGGGCTTGTCCTCCTTGTTGTGGGTCGACTGATGCTGTGTCAGCTCCTCAGAGGAGGGGAAGGTGCGGTCACATACGTAGCAAGTGAACAGAGTATCACACTGTTGATGCAAAAGGCAACAGGTGTCTGAATATGCATTGCCTTCAAATAATATACAGCAATAATGCATCACTTCAGGGATTTCTGCTTAGAGAACTCTTAGTCTGCTGTTATACTTATACTATAGCTGAATGCTAACCTGCTGCAGTTGTTGTTTGTATTCTTCCCGATGGCTCTTCTTCATGTGTCTCTCCTTGGCTTTTGAGTTGCAGAAAGTAATAAAACACTGGAAACACTGCAGGCTTTCATGTTGGTCTAAACATAGAGAGAAAATAGGATACTTTTCTAATAGCAGTATGTGAAACACCGATAATTATAGCTAATATTAAAGTATACACAGGCAGGTGTGATGTATAGACACTGCAGACATAATCTTGAGTTTGATGACTTTAATTCAAGTGTGTTAATACTTCCAAAAGGAAAACAGGTGGGGGTATAACTGCAGTTTCATTTTGGTCTATCTAGGGTAGGAAAGCTGGGATATTAACTGGATAATAACTTTTACCCCAAATACTAGGCAACAAATGTTTCAAAAGTTGTCCGTTATTGAAGCACAAAGCTGAATTTTGCATGTATGCTAAACCTTTTCTAACAGACTGAATATTGTGAATTGAATGATTTGCTGTGACACTCACATGACTGAATGAAAGGGGCTGGTTGAGGTTGCTTAATGATGATAGCTGCATAAGTGTCCTCTGTCTTCTCAGGAGCCAGTTCAGCGGGGGCCGCAGCCTCTTCACCTCCCATGATCATTTCTTCCATCTTCAATGTGTCAGAGTCCATAATGAAAACAGGGGGATTCTGTTGTATTTACAGTAAATCCTAGGGTAACAAAGAGATTATAATTAAAATTTACTCTAAGTATGCATACTTTAATCACACAACTCTGGAAAGTAAACAAAACCTTTAAGCATGTTTATATAGTTAGAAACATGTTTTCTGAATTTTACATTCGGTTAACACACTGCTAAATCTTTGCACCTGAACCACTGAAAGTCATAACACAGCGGTCTATCCTAAAGTAACCTATATTTAGCTTATATTGTCAGACACACTAATATCTCCACAACCCGACAGCCCAAAATGTTTGCCCACAACTTAAGAAATGGCTTAGCGTCCAAAACTGTTAGAAAACAAATCGGATCTTCAATTGGGTGATTTAGAGCCGCCTACCGTTTGTGTTTGTATTAACTAAGCTAAGCTACATGCTAACGAGGCCTATGGGCCTCTAGCCGCAAAAAAACAAATAATTGCTATGTAGCGTGCAAGCTAAAGCATGATATTATTATGTTTTCAGCAGCAAACAATAAACTATACTGATATCGCCCTCAAAATGACTGAACATGTCACTGAATTGTGCCAGTTGAAAACCTCGAGGTTGAAGTTGCTGCAGATTAACACAAGTACTCGAAGTTCGCTTCTTTAAACAAAGACGAAAATACAGCTATCGTTCCCGTTTATGAGGTCAAATAAAACCATGGTTGAAAACAACTCCATTTAGCATAATTCTTACCTGAGAAGCACTAACCCTGTTTTGGGATGAAAAAGACAAATGCCAAGCACACATAAAAAATAAAGGGGGGCGCAAATGTTACCCGCTCTTAGCAAAGCAACTGGAAACAAGCCTGTATCACGTGCCAATGGTCCGCTGTACTTTCCATTCTGTCCATAGAGAAGCAGGTACTCAGATGCCTTGCTTGAAAAATTAAGAAGTTCTGTAATTATTTTAATATAAAAAAACACCACTTTGATTATATTGTAAATGCGGTGCATATAAAACAAGTGTTTGTTCACTACAAGAAAATTGATCCCTTATTTTAAAATGTAAACACTTTTATTTTATACAAATGATTAAGAATTGCAACACAAAAAGAAATGGAATCACATTCTTAGAATTCTTTCTTTTTAAGAAATCTTTCAGAAATATAAAATGCAAACAACGCAAATAAAGATGTGTCCTACAGTTTGCTGGTTTAAAATGAAATACATAAAAATTCTATTGACAATATGAAATAAAAACAAATAACAATAAATGTACATCCCAAATTACATTTGTTGCACTTCTGCAAACCCACTAAACAGGAATAGATAAAGAAAGCTCAGAATCTGTAGAATAAGTAATCCATTAATCTACACAAATAATCATATAAGGGGACCATTGCTGCACACTTACACAAGCAATAATTTAATCAGCTACCTTTTAATTTATCACATGAACACAGTTAATATGCCTCATAAAGCTCTCTGACTGTGAAATTTAAGGAAACAGTTGTGGTTTTGCGAGATGCAAAGGAACACACAGCATTTGAGACATCGCACACGTGACATTCGCTCACAGCCACCGAATCTACACCTGGCCTCTGCACTCTCTGCTAGTTGCTCTGGCCAATGCCCAAAACCATCATAGCGTGTTTCTGCCTCAGGCAAAGGGGTCTCAGGAACCGAAGATGGTTTTGTATCTGGGACATGTTGTTTTGGGGCAGGAGGGCAGGGGGGTGCTGACTCTTGTGCATCCACACCACTAGACAAGATCAAAGCTTTTGCCACATCTAAACGAAATGCCATAAGTGAGAACAAATCTCTAACATGACTATAATCTTGTTTATACTGTATCCATGCATTTACCAATACAAGATCAATTAAGTCCCAGAGAACAGACTGTGGCCAGGCACTGACTGCTGAGTTTGTGCTGGGAGTACGATAAAGACTTCTCAAGTCCCGGTTCAAATTTGCAGCTTTTATAGCTCTCTCAAAGCCACTGACAAGAGATGTTGAGCGTGGCTTCTCCTTTACCACTGCAGAGAGGATAAACCCATGATGACATCTAAATAGCTTGAGTTTTCCATCTGAGCTCACAAACTCGTCACCTATTTGCCCTCTTGCCCCACCAACTTTGCCAGCACTTTGCACACCTGCTTCTAAAAGATGCTCCAACATAGAAGGTGTGGAAAGCTCTGGTTTACAAAGAAACACCATCCCCTCGTTTCGGTCTTTACCTCTAGAGACCATTTTTTCAACCACAGTTTCTCTGTTAGAGTCATCAATACTCAAGCTAAAGTCCACAACCAGCCCTTCCCCACTTACCACAACTGTATGAAGTAATGAATGGGTTGGGTGTCTTTGAAAAGGGAGGGGGTACTGGTCAACACCAAAGCTTCCATATCGCTGCAGTGCTTGACAACCCTCCTGTACTTGCTTAATCAACATTGTTACTTTCCACAAAGGATCTGACTTTGACCCTGCAACATTTGCGCAATTGCATGCCTCTTCATTACTGTTTGACTTGGACAAGACTTTTAATATGTCACTTGATGAGGCATGAGCTTCATTATTTGGCTCTGATAGGTCCCCATTACTGTTTTGTGACTGATGAGTATTAATTGTCTCCACAGAAGGTCCAACAGAGGCAAGCCTCAGAGTACGAGTGAGCTCACTGAATCTTGAAGCAGACATGGCATCAGAAATAAGAGGGACTCTGGTTAAATCTTCCCAGTACAGCTTTATGCTGGGAAACTTGAAAAGAAGAGGGGATGAAGAGAGATAAAGAGAAAAACTTTCTAAGTTAATGTTTCTGAGCACTTCAAACAATATTATATAAACATTAACCAATAAAGTTATCTATAAAATAATGTCTACTTGTGTTTTTAAAAAATTGTCATGAATTAAAGTTGAAACTAACCTTGAGAGTTCCCATTGCAATGTGGATTCCTACATACTGCGCAACCTCTTTTTCTGTAACAGGGTTTGACAGCTTTGACATGTCGCTTGTGCAGATGGCAATTTCTTTCCACATATTCCAACTGAAATACTGACTGAAGTAGTCAATGGGCTTCCAGCTGAGCTGTCTCTTTGCCTCTATGTGGGCTGTTGGAGAAGGAAACACATTTCTAAAGAGAGAAAATAGGGTTAGGAACTGTTACAATTGCTAGGTGACGCTAATCTGGTAATCTCATACAGTATATGAGTTATGACAACAACACTTACTTTCTGCCACTAGGTCCACATCTCTCTACCACATTTTGATGCGCTGTTGCATTACTCTGTATACCATGGTAACAGGACATCACAATGGTTTCAGCTTCTGGCTCAGAATGAATGATATCAGAGTCATCAGTGTCAGAACTCTGGGAGAGGAATTCTAAAAAGCCTTGTGGGCTTTGCTGTTCAGCACTATCATCACCTACAGAAACAATTAAAACACATTTTCAGACTTAAGTCTAAGGACAGAGACTGTATATCACAGCATTAAACCATGCATTTACCCTCTTCAGAGTTTGTGTACAGATGATGCATTTCCATTTGCACTGAGCCCATCCGGATCTCATCACATTCTTCTACTCCAGATGAAGCAACTATGTGTCATAGATACAAATAATGATATAAAAATAATATAATACATGTTTGTGTTATGTCATTAATTCCAAATTAAACATGACACAATCCAGATTCAGATCTCCCACCTTCAAGCTCCCCTGAATCCAAGCACTTCTCATCCACACTAAATGGAGGAGGTTCCACTAGATGTTCTCGCTCCTCCTCCTTAACAGGGTAGAAAATACACTGCTTGCTGTAGGACTGCAGAGGAACTACATGAGCTTCAGAGGAGATGCCATCCCTGTTCTTATCAATGGCCTTATCTGCAGACCAAAATAATTTATTAAATTACATGTGCCACACTTAGAACAAAATAGATTCCACCTGAAGGGGGATTTTTTGAAGTTATAGAAGTTATAAATGGTGTAAAATAAAGGTTCTTGATATGGCTTAGATTCAACTGTATTAATGTAAATTATATTATTATTTAATTTAATTAATATAATAATTAGGTTAAAACCAACCTTGGCATGTAAGATGATGGGTGTCAGTGGGCTGCTGAACCTGAAACATCTCAGGTTCATTCAGAGCCACATGGTCTTCTGCTTTTACTAGAAACATTTGTACTCCAGGCATCACACCCTTCTCAGTGGAAGTCAGACCGTGGCGAGCCGGATTTAATAAACATTCTTCTATTTTCACATCAGCTGATGTGCAAGCTGAAGCCACTTTACTGCTGTTCAACTCTGAGTTAGCCTTTAATGATAATTCAGTATAACATTATAACATAATTCAGTATAACATTAAGTATTTCAACAGGTAATTTGTATATTCTACATTGTGCACAAAACAACTAAGAAAAGTACATTAATTGCACTCTCAAAAAAAAAAAATCTATTTGGGCCTCATATGAAATAAAAATATATTTTCAAACATAAATAGTTTTTTTTAAAGTTATTTTTAACTTTTATTTAATAAAAAGTTTTTTAAAGCATCATATGCAGTACTTGAATTTCTGTGAGGAAAAAAATACAGAAAACCTCACCTGTGTCCTCTGTCTTTCTGCATTTTCCACATTTTTCTCACAAGCAGTTAGGAATTTCTCCAGTATGATTCCAGGAGATCTGTCATCTCTAATCAGCTCAGTTGATTTTTCAATAAATGAACCATCTTCAGAGTTTACCTCCACCACACTTGTGGTAACGGAGTCCAATTCAAACACTACCTGATCCTCAGGACTCTCTTCAGAAGATGCTAATACACAAGTTTCAGTGGCAAAAATGCTACCTCCATTCTTGTCCGATTCTTTATCCCTGTCATCTAAAGTATCATTAAGTACACACAGCTGATAGACAACTTGGCAGTCTTGGGAATCCTTTTTTGCCTCCACATCCATTTTGCATCTCTTTTCTTTGCTATTTCTTCTTCCAACCAATCTTCTGCCCTGGCCTTTTCCAACACCTTTCTTACCCTTCATTGCAGAACTTCTTACAGCCACTGTTTTTGGATCACCAGCTTTATGTACAAGTACCTCCTCTTCTTCTTGCTTTATCTCTGGTTCAGTCAATACTACACCTGCATCTTTAACAGTCTGTTCAGTCTGTGAACATGAATGAGAATTGCTCACTATAGTTCCATGTTCTTGAGAGGCATCAGAAAGAATGTTCATTTGATGGTTGTTATCCTCCTCCTCCTTTTGATCTTCGACCATGACTAAATTTACCTCTAAGGGCAATTCTTCTTTAATTTCTTCTTCCACCACATCTTTGAGTTCAGAACAGGAAGTTTCTGTAACGGGCAATACCATTTTGCTTGTTTCTTCTAATACATTGTCACAAGTGAAATCTTTGGGCACAATGCCTTCTAAAGCTGGGGTTGACATCTGCAAGGGTTTCTGGCAAACCTCCAAAGAATTCTTCTCAAGAGGTTGCTCATGTCCAGAAACAGTTCCTCCAACCTCAAGGTTTCCTACTTTTTCTGCAACACAACTTGAAGAAAGAGGCAGAGAAGGTGAAGAACTCAGTACTGGGAATGAAAGTCTGTGTTCTCCTAAAATATCTCCCATTTCCCAGTCTGTTGCTACCTGAATATCCAAAACCTTAGGTTGAGAAAGTTTATCATATGATCTTATGTCACGTTTTTGTGTAATGTCAACAGACCCATGTTGGAAGGCCACCTTTTCAGCCGAGTGTAAAGATGCCATGTGTTCCTGTAAAGCAGACACCTCTGAGAAGGTTTTCCCACAGTCTTGACATCCAAGAGTAAGTCGGGAATATGGAGGACTCAATGCAATTTCCTGGTCTATTTTTGTAGGTGCTTTGCGTTTCCTAATAATCTTAGGCTTTGACATTGAAGAGACAGATGTAAAACCGATGTCAACAGGAGACACAGGCTCTCCTTGTTTTGCTAAACTTTTCTTTTTAGTTGATTTCTCTTTCTTTTGGTGTGTTGCATTGAGGGATTTGCTCTGTGTTATTTTCTTTTCACGCACAAGTAAAGGTTCCTGATTTAGCACTAACTTGGCATCATATTTGGGGGGTGACTTTTCTAGTTCAGTAGCATCCAGTTTGTGTACCTTCAACTGAGGCTGCTTGTGGCCTTTCAATAAGAGCAAAGCTTGCTGCTCTATTTGAGCTTGGTCTGGAGCATCAGGTCTGTATTTTACTTTTGCTTCTTTATGCTTTGGGATTTTGAGGGTAGTTTTCTGAAAGTCATTCTTTTGGCTTTTTCTAACCTTGGATTTTTTGGGACAATCTTCTTGAGATGTTTTGCTTTGCTTCTTTTTCTTCTGCATGGGTATCAATGTTTCATCCTTTTGAACCTCCTGGACAGACTTTGCCTTCTTTATTAAACTGTGATTCTTCTGATTCTTCAGTTTTCTTTTCTGGGGTTTCATTTGTGTTGCTTCTGAAACCACTGAAACACTGTTTGTTTGGCATGTTGGTTTCACTTTTACTACCTCTGATTTACCTTCGCTCTCCTTTCCGTTTTTAACTTTTTGCACTTTTTGTGTAAAATACAGTTTATTGTCTTGCTGTGATAAAACAATCACTTTGTCCTTCTTGCTTTTTTGCTGATTCTGGTTTTGTTTAATTTTGTTCATTTTTGGTTTGGTTATTACCTTCTGTTTTGTGTTTTTCTTCTTCTTTCTTGGCCTTGATGTCAAACCTGTTGATGTATCATTCTGCACAATAAAGGAAATCTGTTCAGCCTGAAATTGAGGTTTTACCACAGATAATTTCTTCTTTAAATCAACTCGATCCTTTTTAGTTTTATTTAGTTTAGATTCTTGAGGCTCACTTAATTTGACTGTGTCACCTTGACCACACAGCACCTGCGAGTCTAATTCCAAAACAGTTGAATGTTGTATCTTTCCAGAATACAGCATGTCTGCATTGACAACATTCTCCTCAGATACTATTACATTATTTTCCAGTGGTGCATTTTCTTCAACATTACAAGTCTTTGCTGTTTCAGTTAATGTAATTAAAGGTGAGGTTGTTGTTGTCTCCAAAACAGCAGTGTCTTGTGTAGCTGGAATGTGCTGGAACTCTGCTGTATGTGTCTGCTCATTCTGTGACATTTCTACCTGTATGGGAGCTTGATCCAGCAAAACTGAAGTTTCGGTCTGCACTGGTATAGGTTCTAGAAGGACTTTATCAATTTGTTCTTGTGCCTCGGTCGGGTCAGCAGGTGTCACTTGAATGTCCAATCCTGATGAAATCGTTGATGTTTTTTCCTCCTGTGACAAAACTACAGTTTCCTTTTGCTGCAAATCTTCCATCTCTGATGATGCTTGGAGTTTACTTTGCTCTTTTGATGGGTCTGTGACACTTTGCTTGAATTCTGTTGGCTGAGGTGTCAACTGAGTAAAATTTAAATGTAATGGTTGCATTAATCCTTGTGGGTGGGGCAGCCCAAAACCTTGTGTCTGAATAGGCATTATAACCAACTGATTCACTTTCTTTACGTTTTCAAACTTCTCAATTAATCTTTTAATTTGCTCTGGATCCAGCACATCTATTTGATGTGGCACAATATATTGTTTTTGTCCAGCTATTGTCTGGGTTATAATAGGTCCTAATGGTTTTGCTTGTGACAATGGTACGGTGCTGCATTGAGACTCCATGGATTTGTCTTTAGAGTGTTTATTTTTAATGTGAAATAGTTGAGTTTTCAAAGTCTTGAAAACTGCATCACACTGTGAACATTTGAATTTCCATTCATTTGTACCTGCAGACAAACAAATTAAAAGCAACAATAATCATAATGATTAACACAATGACACTTACCTTAACCAAGAAGCAATAAAGGCCATTTCAAATCTTTTAAAGCTAGCATCTGTCAAATAGGTTGGGGCTTGCAAGTGATACATAACCGAAATATGAAGCTCATAGCACTCTTACCTTTATTTCTTCTTTTCTTTGTGGTGGTTGAAGCATTTTCTCTGTCACCTGGACCTTTTACATCCTCCTCCTCATGTTTTTTTACATGTTTCAGAAGAGACTTGGACATAACAAACCTTTTGCCACAGTTTTTCCTTAAGCAAATAAAAGGCTTATCTCCACTGTGTACTCGCTGGTGGTATCTGAGCAGTGTAAGGTTTTTAAAAGCCTTGCCACATTCTACGCAAGAGTATCCTTGTTTATCCATGTGTATTTTCTTGTGACTTGTTAGCTCAGATGATGTTCTGAAGGCCTCATTACAGAGTGGGCATTTAAATGGCTCTTTCTCTGTGTGTGTGCTTTGATGGGCTCTGAGATCTGCAGAGCAGGTGAAATGTCGGTCACAGACATAGCAAGCAAAGAGAGCGTCCCCCAGCATGCACTGCGCATACTCCGCAGGGTGGCTACTTTTGAGGTGGCGTTTCTTGCTTTTCTGGTCCTGGAAGATGATGTGACATTCTAGGCATTGTAGTGAAATTTGAGATGCTAGAAATTGGAACGAGAAACAATGCAGATTAGAACAGAAAAAACAGGGAGAGCTTGTGACTTTATCAACAAAAACAAAGCATTCATTAAGATCTGTAAACATATGAGGATAGTAATGCTGGTTCTAATACATTACAGATATACTTTGTATTTTAAAGAACTTTTGTGCTAAATAACTCACATGTGAGGGGTATTATGTGAGTTTTCAGTGGGGCAAATTTGTCCTTCTTTGGAGGGATGTTCTTTCTTACATCTTGCTTGCATCCTTCAAATGAATTACTATTGGCGTCTTGACTTGTGCCTGTTTCACAAACTTGCTCTTTGGTAGGAGCAGAATCACATGTTATTTCCTGGGTGCCTTGAATGGATTCTTCCACTGCAACACAACCATTTGGAGTTTCATTGGAGTCTGAGGGATCTATAGACACACATACTTGTACGGTAGTCTCACAGTCTGAAGAGCTTGAATTGTTGAGTGTTGGCACATATGCCGCTTCATTGAGTATATCGGAGTTTGGCTCAGTCTGACTTGACTGAGTTTCAAAATCAAAGTGTTTGATGTCACCAGCTTCAATTTTTTCTATTTCAATGGCTTCAAGTTGTGTGTGGGCTTCTTGAGATGCCATGGGAAGTGCACATTCCTCCACAGTTTCCTCTGCAGGGGAAATAGGTTCTATTATTGGTTGTACTGGAACATAGAGGTCCAGTTTCAATTCAAGACTGTTGTTTTTTGATGCACCATCTGTAACTTCCATTCTGTGTATAATCTGCTCTGCTGGGCCGTCAGTAGAAGATAGATGCTCTGACAGTTTAAGTGATCCATTGCCCAGATTTGCTTCAGCAAGACGTGGCTCTGTGATTGAGGGATTAGCAAATTCCATGATACTCAGCTTGTGAGTTTTCTCAGTGTTTTAATGAATATTGACACAAGATCTCAGAAGTATCTCCTACAAAGGAAAAATAAAAAAGAAACACAAAAATTATAAAAGGATCAAATTGATAGAGAATACTATATTAAATAAAACAAGGTTAACAGTCTAGATTAAACAGTAGTAAAATGACTAAAATGACTATTTACACTGTATAATCTCACAGATTTTAATTCAGTCCTAGGTCTAAGGTAAGTAACGTGGGTTGTGCAGCTGGCAGTAACAAGTGTGAAAAAATGCATTTAAAACATATGTACAACATAATTAAATAGCGTAACTTTGCAAGTCTGGTTTGAGAACTTCTGCTTTAAAGAAACCAATAACATAGTTGCACAGATTGTTTTCCTTTCAATGTGCCCTTCTGAGGCATCATTTATATGTAGTTTGGAGTGCCTCATAATTTATTGTAAAGCAAAACATAACTCAGCACAATTTACATCAGTTTATTGATCATACTTCTCTTATAACTCTATTGGTTATGAGCTCCTCATTTATAGATATTTCCTCAAAATGGCACCGATCAGACAATTATTGCAAAAACAGACAGAACCACAAGTAGCCTCAACACTGATGACATATAGGTGTCTTCCGCTACATAATAAAACAATGACAGCTTCTGTGTCTCAGCTGGATTCGGTTCATATGTAACACATGTAAATGCCCTTTTACTGATTCTGTTTCAAAACTGTCTCGTGAACAATCATACTACAAACAACATTTCTGACATCAAAAGCTCGTCGCTTATCGCGTCCATAAGAGATCATGTAGGCACCTCCTTTGGTTCAGTCCATATTTTACGGGATAATTCACATTAACTGCATAAATAGAAAATGGCAAAATATATCAAAAATGTGTTTGTTTAATGTCGTTCATTTATTGGTAAGAGCTTGTTTTATATTTGCTGGCGACAGAGCTTGTAATTGTAGCCCATTGTGTGCAAAACTGCATTTTTTTGCAAAACGCGCAGGGTGTAAATACACAGTGTTACACTAACGATTTAAGCTTCATACTCACCGATTTTCCATGTTTATACTCCCGGCATTATCTCTTCTTAGCTATGTCCTACTAAAGCATTGCTTTTGCATGTTTATTTCGCTCACTACAGGCGCACCATAACACAGGGATGCAGACTATGTGACGTCACGGAGACTGTTACACTGTGGGAGTTGTAGTCCACAGAAACTAATGGTTGTAGTCCCACACCTCATAAATTAGAGGCTGAAGTGTATTCATACTAATCATATCTGGTATCAAAATAAGGATTAGCATATTTCCAGTATATGGAAACATTTCACAGGAATCAAAGTTCAAACATGCCAGTCGGAGAAATAATTTTTATATATACTTTAAGAGTAGATAAACTGGATACAATAAATGTTTAATTCTATAATTATTTTATTGATACGTATAATCATATCCAAATAGTATTATAATTATACATAATATGCATAATTTTAAATTTAATACAAGCAATATGGGTTATTTGTTTAATAACTTTTTTATTTCACAGATCAGTAGTTTAACACACTGGCCGAGTATGGTGACCCATACTTGGAATCTGTCCTCTGCATTTACCTTTAACATTTAAATCATACTGTCCACTTATAAATGAAACACAGATATATGTTCAAATGTGAATTTAATCATATAGATTTTAAAGAAAACGTTTTCTGTTCAGTTCGATAAAATCTTGATGCAACTTTGTTGATGAAACCCGTTGCCTAGTAACGACGGTAAAAAAGTATTATTTTTATCGAAATATTTGTTTCACCATAAATAGCAACGAGGACATGATTTAACAAGCCATATTAATACTATGTATTAGTGCAACTTGAAAATCCAGTTATTGTTAGGACAGTTGCGTGTTTCAGGTATTAATATAAAAATTGAGTAAAGCCTGCCCTCTATAGGCAATACGGCAGGACTGCAGTATAATTTAAGGTTGCATGCAAGCTGCAATTCATGCAATTTTTTTTCATGTAGATCTGTCATCCAAATCTCCCTGCCCAACTATTATTTGTTGTTAAACTGTGTTTATATAAATGGAAATCAAAAAATGTGCCAAAAATAATGGTAATAAATAACATGATACCAAGATAAACATTCAGTTGGAAAATTTATTGACTGAATAAAAACAATAGATCTTGATTTAATCTTCAACACACATACTCCAACAGCAATATACAGTAAAACAGCAAAGAAACAGTCTAAACTGAGCTATTATTGTATAATGTGATTTCTCAAACATCTCGCTGTGCATGTTGCACATAATGCATTTGTAATTCTAGGTCTCCAGGCAAAGAACAACCACAGATCATGCACTGGAACAAGTGGTCTGGAGGAAAAGGCATTTTATTGCCAGTTTTGTGTGGTTCAGTTTGCTGAGCTAGCTGAGGTAAATTTGTAATTTGTGGCATGACTGGGATCTCATTTATGGTGCCATTTGAGGTGAAAAAAATGCCTTGTGATATTGGACCTGGCTGTTGCCTTCCAACAGTATGTATTGGATGGGGAGCAGATAAATTAAGGGTTGGTGGAGGAAAAGGTGGAGAAATGAAAGATGAGGGCTGGGTTAGAGGTATCTGTTGGCCTGAAATGAGGGCTACATGCTGTGGTACACGGACATGGCCTTGCTGAACTGGTCCATTTAGAAGAGCTTGGGAAACAACTGGAGAGGTTTGAATCCCCCACATAGGGAGTCTATCTCTAAGAGGAAAATGAGCTGATGTGTATGACATGTTCACTAGTCCAATCTGGTTTAAAGTAGGTGCAGTAACCCAGGTAGGAGGTACCTGAGTCTGTTGCTGAAGCTGTGGCTGTTGAAGTTGTTGTTGTAGAAGCTGCATCTGTTGTGGCAAACGGTGGATTAGTCTGTTTTGATGCTTCTCTAAAGCCTCCCCAGGTATTTCTTGTAAGTCCACAGTTGTTGACGTTTCAAAAGATGCTTTTAAACCCCATGGATTACTGTTCTGCAGAACTGAAGCACCAGTAGTTAGCATTCTACCCCCAGATGGATCAATTTCTGTTAAAACTGTTTTAGCCATACCAGTGGAATTCTGGATTTGCAATTCCTCCCCTATAGTGTGAGTAAGTTTATCAGATTCATTGCTGGTTGGTGCATCCATGTTCATAGTTTCTCTTCCATCTTCTGTTGAGTTACTGAACGTCTCAGGCCTGTTTGGTTGTACTGAATCACAGACTGCTGACCTTTGTGACTGCTGTTGGTCCTGAATATTAATTAACTGGTTTGGTGAACTTTGAGTCCTGGATGTTGGTAACTGTGTTTTCACATCCACTGATGAAGATCTGTCCATGTGGCATGATGACTCTGGAGAGATGTTCTGCTGATTGGAGTTTGGTGCATTTACCCAGATAGAATGCTTGTTTTTTTGTTCAGATTCATTGGCACACATTTTTATCTCTCCATAATAATTAGCAGCTATGCAAGGTTGTGCTGACGCTGTCTTATGATTTCCTGGCCACTGCAGCTGTACATCAGCTGGCAGGGATTCTAATAATGTCTTCTGAGAGTGAAGCAGCTCAGTGGGGGAAATTTGTAACTGCCATTCTTGCTGCAACTGAGCTGCCTGGGAATGATTATTTGTCAGCAAGTGTTGTGATCTCGGCTGCATGCATTCATGCCCGTCTGCATCAAAGCTATGCAACTGTGGCGAAACCACATTTGGCATTATTGTTTCCTGTATAATCTGACCTGGTTGAGTAGTCCTTCCATTGTCTCTGTCTAACCTTGGCCTACCTCTCCTGCCGCTACTTGCAAATTCCTTTACTCGACCTCTTTGAGAATGTGTAGACAAAGGATAACTGTGACTCTGCACTTGCCTTTTACGCACATGTATCTTTTGGTGTACAAGTAGACTGCTAAGCCAAGGAAATGACTTGTGGCACTCCTGGCAACGATGGGGTCTCTCACCAGTGTGAGTATTGAGATGATCGCGAAGCAAGTAGGCCAAAGCAAAGCTCTTGTCACAAAGATGGCATTTGTAAGGTTTCTCACCGGTATGGGAAAGCATGTGGCGTTGAAGCTGACTCTCATCACTGTAGCCCTTACGGCACTGCGTGCAGCGAAACGGCTTTTGTTGGTGCAGCCTCTGGTGTGTTTTCATGTTATGGTGGAATGCAAAATCCTTACCACAGTCTGGACATTTGTACGGCTTCTTCCCTGTGTGAATAATGGAATGCTGCTGCAAATAGCTACTAAACCTAAAAGTCTTTTTACACACCGGGCACTGGTAACCCTTGTTGTGTATCCGCATGTGGAGCTCTAACACTGAACGATAACGAAAGCATTTGCCACAGTCTCTACACCTGAATGGTTTCTTCTCTGTCTGGTCTCCTGTTTCTCCTCCTCTTGAAATACTGTCAATATCTGCCTTGTCCATACTAACAGCCTCTTTCATTTCAGGTACTGCATTAACATGATTTGTGACGTGTGGTGTGTTTACACCCAATATATTTGTCAGATGTGTTTGTGTGTGACACTGCAGGGTAGATTCTGTTGGGAATTTGAGAGGGCAATATGGGCACAAATACACCATATCAAATCTTTTGCCATTTGTCATCCTTTCATATTCTGCTTCATGTATTAACATGTGTGCTCTTAAATCAGCTGCTTTATTAAAAAGCTGAGGGCACAAAGGACAATTGCGCTGCTCTTCAGAATTATGGTTCGTGTTCTCTTTACCTAGTTCTCGCACATCTCTGTCACAAGATACGTTATGGTTTGCGATATGTGCCTCAGACCCAGCTGAGATCTTTCTATGTTGGCGACAATGGAATCGCATGTTTTGTGCAAATGCGAATCTTTTTCCACAGTATGAGCAGTGGTAAGGCTTTCGGCCAGTGTGAAGATACTGATGTTGTTGCAAAAGGCTGCTATACTTAAAGTTTTTACAACAGATTTTGCACTGATGTGGTCTTTCCTCCGTGTGCCTTCGTCGATGGTCCTCCATGATGGAGCGATGCCTGAAGACCATATTACAATCAGGACACTCATACGGTTTCACAGCAGCATGGGACCGTTGGTGGACATGCATTGTTTCCACACTTTGAAAGCCTTTGTTGCATTCTAGGCACCGATATGGACTGTCCAATGAGTGACTCTGCATGTGGGCATTTATGGACACCCTGTACTGGAATTCTCTGCGGCACAAAGGGCAACGAAATGGCTTCTCCACGTTGTGTTTACAAGCATGAAGCCTTAATCTTATCTTTGTAGAAAAACACATACTGCAGTACTCACACTCAAACTTCCTCTGTTTCTTGTATACCTTAATAATTGACTTCCTGTTCTTATGGATTAACTCTGAACGTGACACATTAGATACAGTTTTAGTTTGGCTCTCTTCTTTATGCATACTGCGGTGTTTGATGAGGTCACTACGGTGATGAAAAGTGATTCCACATTCTTTACAAGCAAGGGACGCCTCCTCATCCTGGTGCATGTGAGAGTAACGATGCAGGTTGTATGTTTCCCGACGGGTAAACGTTTTACCACATTCAACACATTCCAGGCAGCTTTTTCTACGTTTGACAATTACAGTATTTCCACTTTTTTTGGATTCAGTTTCTCCACTCCTCTCCTCTTTGTTGTGCTTATCCTTTGCCATGCAGTTATCTCCCGTTTCTTTTATTTCCCTTTTTGTTCCTTGTGTTGCCTCACCATGAAAATGCCTTTCTTTACTTGCAGAAGCCAACTCCACAATGGTTTTCATAGTACTGGACTTCATTGTGTTTTTTTCCAGTTTTTCCCTTTCGGTTTCTTGCTCTGTGAAGTGAAGGCAAACAAAACATTAGAAACAAGGTAATTTTGACAGTGAAAGCAATGTTAAACCACAACAGACCACAACCATCAATGTTCATATTCATAATTATATTATAATAAAATATTAATATTTATATTTATTAACATATCATAGTTGTTCTTGGTGTATATATGGTATATTAAAACTGAAAATTTCAGTCTTGATTATGACTGGTTTGTAAGCCGCTGTAAATTACTCTATAAACATACACCTGTGACCTCATAACCTCAGCAATGCTGTGCCACTGCATCTGTGTGCTGCCGTTTAAATAAATCTACACTGCTTGGCAGAAGAATAGTATTGTTATCAGTATCATTACATTTTTGATGCTGTTAGTTTATTTGATAAAAACAATGACAGGTGTATAGATTAACCATTTAAAGCAATAAGCCTAGTAATGCTGTGATTTACAGTACATTTAGAACAGCTTAGATATTATATATATTATTATATATACTGTACTGTAATAGTTATACAAACACAATATACATATATGTTCAAACACACTGGCGTGTTGACTTGTTGAAGTCGTATTTTGTTGTACGAGAACAGTTTCATCTTGACATTAATAAAACTTGACATTAATAAAACTAATAAAACTTGACATTTTGAATGCAATTCCAAAAAATAAAACATGTAAAAACAATCTTGATCTCCAAACGCGAAAGGGTTAAAGAAGTAGTTGTGTTTCTGATTGGGTTAGAACAGGCCAATTACAGAGTAATAATTCCTGCCAGAAAAAACGCTTCATGCGGGAATGATCATCATCATCATCATCATCATATGTGTTAAACAGTATAAGAATATGTCACACTTAAAAGCGCCGTGTGTCATCCAGTCTCTCCCTGATGTCAAGTTGCGCTCACCTATGTTTCTGTTCTCTCCAGGCTCCACTGAAACGACTTCCCCGTTATTATTCTGAAAATCCACATCCGTCTTATTCTCACCCACTGTAGTAGATGTCGAATTACATGACAATCCCGATGCATCTTTGTTGCGTGTTGCAACAGCAGTGCCATGTGGAGATGAATTTTCATTTGCTGATACTGACGGAACATCGGGATCTGTCGTGCCTTGCACGTTACTACCGTGTACACAAAGCTCCTCGTTACGATCAACAATTGCGTCAGATGCAAGCTGCGGTTCATGTTTAGCTGCTGTCAGTGCACCGTTAATGGGTTTATTTTCTAATGGCTGTTCGGATTTAGACCGTACAGTAGCCATTTTCGCATATTTTTCTCTTTTCTCCACCCACAAAAACATGGATGCAAGCGATTGATTGGAAGTGGGTGTTACGTCACGCGCACCCCCTGCGACCACATTTAAAGAGACACAGAATTGTCACTAACTGTTGATTTATTGTTTGGCTATACACGTGAAGGTTGTTGTATTGGTTTAGCAGGTTATGCATACGTTGGTTATCAACGTATGGACGTAAGCACGTCAGTCTTTTGTAGATAATCCTTTGAAATGAATGCGATTTTTAAAACGTCTGCATTAACAGGATTTGCATTAACAGTAAACATGTCTGAATTTACAGAATTCTGTAATTTAACAGAGACATGCATGCATCGCAGGTATTGGTACACATACAACACACACTGAAAGTAAAGCGTATATAGATTATTTGTTTATACAGTATATTGTTATATTTAATTATATTAAATATGTTGATGGCTATAATTAGAACACATTTGAGTTAGTGATACTACCATACTTTTCTAATACACATTTATATCCTGCTATAATAGTAAAAACGTAATGTATTGATTGCTTTATTAAAATTTGTTCATGGACAATTTACATTTTCCAAGTACAATTTTGTTAACATGGTGAAAAGTTCTCAAAACATCTTGCATTGCATGCAGTGCAATAACAATAATGTATTTCCACTGAACTTACTGAAAACCTCTATGCATTATAATGTACCTTCAATAAGCACCTGAAAGTATTTTTGTTAAACTGTGATAACAGAAAAATAACATGTCATTTTGCACCAAACTTTGGTGTCCAGACTGAAAAAATAAAAATCGACAATGTTTATCTTACCACACTGCATAATTACTGAAGCCTTTTAAACCTGCTAATATAATTGTTTTCTAAACTTGCAGTTAATATATATAAACTTAAGCAAGCATATTTGCAAAGTGTCAGTAATTTACTATTAGCAACAGAATAGAATTCAATTTAAATACCGTTTTGAGCTTTTTGGTGTGCCCATGTGTATATATACACACTTTATTATGTATTTTCAACAGGCATAACATAATGTGGTTGCAATGACATGGCACAATCTGCAACTAGTTAATTGTATAAAACATTGCTTTAAAATAAATACATTTACTGTAACCGAAGAGAGTTTATTATTCCACATCTCATGACAACATCAACGCCTGCGTCTTCGTCTAAGATCTACAGTTCTGCCACGGCGAGGCCGTTGGGTAGTTCCGTTTATGCTAGTCTGTGGTTCAGTGTGCCTGGTACCATCTAAAATATCTGGAGGTGGTGGTAGAGGGGAAACTGCTGCTTGAATTTGTTGCTCTAGCTCTTGATTCTCCTGTGGCAGCTGTTGCTGCAATAACTGCGGTTGATAAGGCTGTTGTTGTGGAGGTTCCTGTTGATGCTGCGTCACTTGCTGCAACTGTTGTTGCTGATGTTGTTGTAGTGAAATTTGTTGTTGCTGAAGTTGCTGTTGTGGAATTTGCTGCTGTTGAGGCTGCTGATGCTGCATCTCTAGAAGACCCAACAGGCGTTGCAAAAGTACATTGTTCTGCTGCAAGCTATTTGTAAGGGCCTCTTGTGAAGCCACAAGCGTCCGCATATCACGTCTAAACCCTTCTCCAAACTCCCGCAGGTTCTGTTCCATGCGATCTCCAAGCTGCATGGCTGCTTCCCCCAGGCCTCGAAGTTCATCTTCCAGCCAGGAACCACGTGGTGGAGGGGGCTCAAGTGGCCCCTGATGGGCCCCTAAGGATGGTTCTGGGCTTGGCTGAGGGGTCCCGTTAAGGAATGGGGCGCTGTAAAGAGGTGAAGGAGGTAGCCATCGTTCTGATGTCGGAGGTGGTACTATTCCCAAGCCCAGGCCCAAACCCAGTTTATCTTCCATGCTGTTGTCCATACCTTCACAATCTCCATCCACATCATCAATATCTTGCTCACCAGCTTCTTCTTCTTTTTCAAAGCCATCTCTTTCAGAGCCATCTCCTACAGTGACTTTTACAGAGAAAAAAAATGCATTAACATTAGCCTATAAAGAAACTGGACTTTTAACATACTTTTAACAACATTTTAACATACACATATACACATATACATATATTTGTGGCAAAATACCTGGATCAGTGTCTGACAAGAAAGAGAAGCTGGTCTTTCCCCTGTTGCTCTGCTTCTGGTGGGACTGATGGAGCCTGGGACTAAGCTGAGAAGGCCTTCCCATAATTGCAGCCCCTCTGCTGGATGGCAGGTAGCAGGTGCGGTGCCTTGCATCAGCCAGTCTACCACCATTACGTCTCTTCAGGTCATCCCAGCGTTTTTTAACTTCTCTCAGAGTTCGCGGGACTCTGGACACAGCATTTACACGCTCAAGTATGCCAGCCCAAATGCGCTCTCTTTCACGCCGCCGAAGCCTCCCTGCTGGACCAAACAGCTCCCCCTCACATCGCGTCACCTCAGATACCAGCACCTCCAGCTCTGCTCCACTAAAGCGGCTCTTCCTTTTTCCTGCACCTCCTGCAGCTAATGCTGAAGAAATAGACAGTGTTAATTAAACCTTTAATTAAAATGCACATTAACTATATATACATTGGCATGCACAATTTACGGCAAGTGTACATTTTTTGGCTTAAAATAGTTTCTTTATGTGAGAAACTTTATTAATTGTTTAAAAAGAGTGCACTTATTAGTTTTAACACTTTAGTATTACTATAATGTTAGAAGAAATGGTAATGCACTAGAAAACTGAAGCATTTGATATTAAACCCTTTTCACAATCAAAGACTTTTCAAAAATGTAAATCTTACTTTGTTCGAGTGGAATGAGATCATCTGAAGGCATTCCAGGTGCAACTATGTTGGGATGCACAACCACAACATTGAAGGGGAGGCTGCCAGGCAACCCACCATTCTGGTGGTCACAACTGCCTTCTGAGTCATCATCTTCTCTGGGGAAACCATCCTCTGAGACCCCGCCTCCAAAGTGACCCTCGGGAGACTCCACTTTGATGTGCATGGGAGGTGAGTGCTCATACAGCAACCCTCCCTCCTCGTAGTATTCAGTCATGGGTATGCTGTGGTTCACTAACACACCGATTCGACTGATGGACAGCGTGCCATTCACGAGGGTGAAAAGCCATCATGCCGTTCCATGGCAAGACCTTCATTGCTTCATTGTCATGTCTAACAGGGATCGTCTTAATAATGGGCTCAAAAATAAACAGCCACAGAAATATATTGGAGCAGCAATAAGTTAACGTATCATTTTATGGAACAACTGTGCGCAATTACTGGTGTGTTTTTAATGTCTGTATCTTGATCATGATCAAGTAAACAAAAACCTGTGGCTTCCGCTCTCAAGCAAATCTCGGCACTGTTCTGAGACTGTTTGACATAATGTACACGTATCGTTTTTACATGCACGGTTAAGATGTCGTTACTGAGAGTTCTCAAAGCTCACTTAATCGTAAATATATGTGAAAATGACATGGAAAAATTAGATGCAACAAAAGAGAGATTGGGAAATAAAATTAAAGAATGCATGGTCAACACAGTCATCTTAACATTCAACAGTATTTATATTAGGGTGTTATCGTAAAGGTAAAGGCCAAAATTACCTTTGTCGCAGTAATGCGCATATATGCTGCACGACATCCGCAATGGATGCGCATTCCGCATAAATTATGCTAGCCGACACTAGCTCTTCTCAAGCAAATGCTGCTGTTTTTCTATAAAGTGATATAAAAGACGTACCTCTGTAACGAAAGCAGTGTGGGCTTGTAAGAGTAAGTGTCCTAACTCACACCGGCGAATGGTGATAAATAGACAAATATTTTAAAACGTAAATTAGTCGATTTAAAAGCAAAGCTAACCCCTTAAAATCCTAAATATACACAAGACCCAAAATCGTCGCTTGAATGTGACGTCACAACAAAGCAGACGCCGTCTGGGTGTTTTAAAAATTCAGACTAAATATTTAGTTACTTTCAATTTAAGTGATTTATATATTTATTTAATCATAGTGCACAAAAAGCAAAATAATAATAATAATGTTAAGAATATGCAACTATTAAGGCTTCATTAAAACTACAGTGAAATGCACGTCAACTATCATAGAAGTTTAAATACTGTTAATATTTTATAGGCTGTACAAGAAATTACAGATCAGGAATAGTTACACGAATCTGATATGTTAATTTTGAAAAGGTCATCTCTACAGATACATTAAAAGTCTACCAAAAAGCTATGAAACATTTCCAAATTACCAATGATGCATGTTAACAGCAAATTAAAAATGTAAATTAGTATATAATTGTATATAGCAACAAATATTCTACAAATCAAATCTAAATCACACATGTGCCCTGCAGTGAAAAAATAGCCCTGTTCTGATTTCAACCTTTTAGTTAAAAATTACCTTAACATTTGTGTAATATAAATAGATAAATTAATAGCATGAATTATTTTTAAACTTCACATGACCTTCCTTTACCACCTGTATACTCCCACAAGAGCTAATGATTTATCCTAAATGAATCCTGGAAAACCAATTGAGATAACCAATGTTTTGAAAAAAAAAAAAACTACAAATGGATAAACTTGTCACTTGTCAAAATGTTGATGCTTAAACTCTTATTAAATTTTGTAGTTTAACTATTTTTTTGGAAAATTGTAAAATTTGTAAAATGCAGATTTTAAGAGTACAAACACCCTGATTTTAAAAACACTAGTTGCCAAATGTTGTTTCAGTTATTTTTTTCCCCATGTCTCATGCCTATAAGAATATAGTAATCTTTAGAAAAAACACAGTTATCATCAGTAAAGATTTGAAACTATAAAGTGAAATAGACAGATTTATTAAAAAAATTAATGTAAAATAAAGTTACATATTAAAGTTACATATATACATACATAAAGTTAAATATTGAAAACTGAGGTTTTAATTCTATCACATCCTATTATTAATGTAAATATTTACTAATGTATATATTTTATTTACATATTTCAACATATATAGTCTATATCATGACAAATATTATTATTACACAACACAAAATGTTCCCACTCTTTACACATCTCCATTAATAAACTTACATATTAAAACATATGCATTATCCTACATATTGAAACATATGCTGGATTCACACACTTGTTGCTATTTAAGATTTAAATGCACAGTATCTATGCATGTCCTTGACAATTATCTACAGGAGTGGATTACACAAAGTATATAAAGTGAGACCTGCAGCATTCAAAGCACAACACTCTCAGGTAGTGAAAACATGAAGGCTCTCATTCTTCTGGCTCTGTTCGCTGTGGCCTGTAAGTAAACTGAGCAAGAAAGATTTAGACTGGAATTAATACATATCAATAATAGACATCAGTTTTGTTTTATAGATATAAAGCCTGTAATTTAAACATAACCCCATCATGTAAACAATGATCTAATTTAGGTACTTTATGATCTATCAGTCTTGATCAGTTAATGTTGATCTGTGTTAATCTCTATTGAACAATGTCTTTAAATGTTCAGTTTCGTAAAACAAAGTTTTGTGTTTCCTCAGATGCCACTCCTCTGGATGAGGATGATAAGATTGTCGGAGGGTTTGAGTGCACTAAGAACGGTGTTCCATACCAGGTGTCTCTGAATGCTGGCTACCACTTTTGTGGAGGCTCTCTGATCAGCAACCTATGGGTTGTGTCTGCTGCCCACTGTTACAAGTCGTAAGTAAAATTCTGTTTTGTTACAGAACAAAACATGTGTATATTAGATGTTAGGCTGGTTTACACACCTATGAGTTTGATGCGCATACAGTTCCAAATGTACCAAATGAACATTCACACTCTTGTCTCCATGTTCAGCCGTATCCAGGTGCGTCTGGGTGAACATAACATTGACACCAATGAGGGCACTGAGCAGTTCATTAACTCTGCCAAAGTCATCAAACACCCCAATTACAACAGCAACAATCTGGACAATGATGTCATGTTGATCAAGCTCAGCCAGGCTGCCACCCTGAACAAATATGTTCAGACTGTTGCCCTGCCCTCAAGCTGCGCTTCATCTGGTAGCAACTGCCTGATCTCTGGATGGGGTAACATGAGTGCTAGTGGAAGTAAGTGCCATTAAAATCATATGGAATTAACGTTATTACATGTATCATTACATAATCCTAAAATGATCTAAACCTGAAATCAATGTGAGGATGATTTTATTTTCAGGTAACTACCCCAGCCGTCTGATGTGCCTGCGGGTTCCTATCTTGAGCGACACCACCTGCAGAAACGCCTACCCAGGTCAGATCACCTCCAACATGTTCTGTGCTGGCTATATGGAGGGAGGCAAGGACTCCTGCCAGGTAACATGCTAGCAACACCTTTTAATGGCATGGTAACATATATTTAAAGAAGTAGTTCACAATCCTGGTCTTGGGGAAACATAGCACGACAAATGTTATCAATGGAAGTGTCACTTATCTGACACACCTCAGAAAGTAGCTCTCTGCTAATAATTTGAATCAGGTGTGGTAAAAGTATGGAAAAGTGGGGGTCCCTAGGACCAAGATTAAGAACCATCTAAAACACTGTAATACAGATGCTGTAATAATTGTGAAAATCATTGGGTTCTAAAATGCTTTTTTTTCACAGGGTGACTCTGGTGGTCCAGTTGTGTGCAACAACCAGCTGCAGGGTGTTGTGTCCTGGGGTTACGGCTGTGCCCAGAGGAACAAACCTGGTGTCTATTCCAAGGTTTGCAACTTCACCTCCTGGATCAGAAGCACCATGAACTCCAATTAAACTGACATTGTTTTTATGTGAAAATTGCATTAATAAATGTCTGAAAGATTAAAGGTTTCCCATTGTATTATTTTTACAATTTGTCAGAACCCACGTTTTGAATTTTCCCTTTACTACTCTTTATTTAAAAAGTGCATTTCATGTTTATTTTCAGTATACGCTTTAATACAGGATCACAGTAATATAACCAAGATAAACTGTGGCAATAAAGTTTTTAGTCATGCATTTTTGTCACAATGTAATATAAAGCCGTTAGAATTATAAGGTTGTATCATTCAATGGACACTATACACTTAAACTGATCATGTGACATTCAGCTCTGCATCTTCCTGTGAAGTTAATCAGCACCAAGTTTTTACTTTGTATTTATTTAGAACAGCTAAGTAGATCAGCTAACTAGTTGAGTTATAATTCAGACTGGCATAACTCAACGCCTCACCAGACTTATTTCAAAAACCATCAAGTCAAAACTCCAATATAACTCCTAAAATATCCACATATATTACTCGTTTAGCAGTTGCCTAATTTTGCACATTTGAATCTTAACATACAAATCCACACAATCATTTTCAGCTTTCCGTTCAGAACCAATAACGTTACAAAACGCAAACACGACAAAAGGAATAAAAGACTGGATGACTGCTCTTTTAAGTACAACTTCAAAATGTAAAGAAGTAAAAAGAAACAGATTTCATCAAGGCATTTATTGTACAAACATGAAATATGCCACTGTATCAAACGCATAAAATTATTTTTTAAATAAAACACAATAAAATGGAAACACATAGCAATTGAACCATTTAACAATGCTATGGTTAAACTGTGCTGTAAAGATGTATGTTTGTGAATCAGACACATCAAATGATCAAATCTTTAAAAGAAATGTAAAAGTATTATTAACAGGATCTGCAATGAAAAACTAGGTCACCAAAATTTTTAAAATTGTTACAATTGTTTTGCTTATTACAGAATTCAAACATTCACGCTGTTTTCCCCTAAGAGTCAATATACAAAGTTAAGTTTTATCACCAATTTCAAACCTTCCAATAGCTGCTCTATTTTTAGAATCATTGCTTAACCATTGCTTCTGACTGATATATTCATTAAAATTCTTGAGGCTTTGCATTAAAGACAATTTTAACATTATTTTGACAGCTTTAAGCCTAAATTAAAATCATCCACTTTTAGTAATGTGAAAAAATACAAAAAGGTCATTTTTACAAGATTTGTAAGAATGACCATCAATTTTCTTAAGTCTTAGAAAGGTGTCATTGTTTAATAATGCAACATACAACATCAAATCCTCAAAATGTATTAATTACAGGACACCAACATTATAGTGTCTGCTTTAAAAGCCTTCTACAGTACTATTTAACAGTTTATACAGCGCATTTCAAATATTTTTAGATCTGGAATCCTTCACAAGTAGTAAAAAAAAATAACATTTGTATAGGCAACCACATATAAAATAGAGAAAAAGTAGAAATTCAAAGCCATTAACTGTTACACTAACAGATATGAAATGTTAATTTCCGTTAACAAACTGAAATGCATTGATCTTTTAACTACTATTTTTAATTTTAAAGTACCCATAGGTGCTGTCCTTATATGTTAAGAATAATGTACAAATTTACCTTTTCAGCATTAAAATTTAAAGAAAAAAACAATAAAATGAGAGCAAGCAGTAGATTTTCCATTTCTTTGACCACCAGAAGATTGAACAGTTATAAATAAAAGTTCTCCTAGCTGTATTCACAGGAAAGTCGGTGAATCTGACTGTTTCTGCACCAGAGCATCTACTGTGTCATTTTTTGTTGATGATGTTTCAGAGACTGGCCCTAAAATGTGATGAACCCTTCTCCTGTGATTTTTTAAAGACACTAAATCAGGATAGCTGCGCTGGCAAATTTGACACTTGAACAGATTTTGTTGGCTTTGCTGAACGATTCCCCTTAATTGCTCAAGACCTCCAAGGATACGATGGACCCTCCTTCTGTGGTTTCGGAGGGACCCTATATCTGGATAGCTACGGCCACAAATCTGACAATGAAACTGATTGGATGTGTGATTTTGCTCCATTCCCCTTGCTGGTTGGAACACACCACCTACGATATGATGCACTTTTCTTCTATGGTTTTTTAAAGATTTTATGCTAGAGTAATTGCGCATGCAGATCTGACACTGAAACGGCCCTGACCGGATTGGATCTGTGGTGCCCAAACTTATTCTGAGTTCTGTCAATTTTAGCCGATGAACTTTTCTCACATGATCTTTCAATGATTTAAGCTTTGGATAATAGCGAAGGCAGATGTGACACTGAAAATCGGTGGGGGTGCTTTGTGGACTCTGTGAAGCTTTATTTATTGACACTTCCTTTATTTCACTTGCTGGCACAACTGTACGGTTTATGTCATGAACATTTCTTTTATGATCCTCAAGAGCCTGAAGACTTGAACAGTTATGGTCACACAGCTGACATGTCAAAACAGGTTGCCTGCTATGTGAGACCAGGTGCCTCTTTAACCCATCTACACAACTAAACCAACGCACACACACAGGGCAACGAATAGGTTTTAAAGTGGGTTTAAAGGTATTGCTTTGAATGTGAACAGAGGGTTTGACCTGACCTGTAGCATCACCCCTGCAACTCAATCGCAGATGTCTCAACAAGGAACGGCGACGTGCAAAAGTCTTTTTACATCTGTGGCATGTTACTCTTTCTGGAAATTGTCTGTGGTTCAAAGTTTGTGATGGAAAGAGTGCAGATGATGGTCCATTAAAGTTATGTGCTGATGCTTGAAAACCTGGAGGTTGTTGTGGCCCCATTGGAATATGTGACTCCACCTGGGAAAACAAACGAGGTTGCTGCTGAGGAACATGTGATTGGGTCACCTGGGATAGTGAATGAGGTTGCTGCTGAGTTGGAACATGTGACTGGGGCACTTGGGAAAATGAATGAGGTTGCTGCTGAGCTGCAACATGTGACTGGGTAACCTGGGAAAATGAATGAGGTTGCTGCTGTATTGAAACATGTGACTGGGTAACCTGGGCATATGAATGAGGTTGCTGCTGAGTAGAAACATGTGACTGCGTGTCCTGGGAAAATGAATGAGCTTGCTGATGAGCTGAAACATGTGACTGGGACACCTGGGGAAACGAATGAGATTGATGCTGAGCAGGAACATGTGATGGAGAGACCTGAGACAATGAATGAGGTTGCTGCTGTAATGGAACATGTGATTGAGTAAACTGGGAAAAAGAATGATGTTGCTGCTGTATTTGAACATGTGACTGGGTTACCTGGGCAAACGAATGAGGCTGCCGCTGAGTAGAAACATAAGACTGAGTGGCCTGGGAAAATAAATGAGGCTGCTGTTGAGTTGGAACATGTGACTGAGTGACCTGGGCATATGAATGAGCTTGGTGCTGAGTAGAAACATGTAACTGAGTGGCCTGGGAAAATGAATGAGGTTGCTCCTGAGTTGAAACAAGTGATTGGGTCACCTGGGAAAACGAATGAGGGTGCAGCTGTGGCTCTCTCTGCTCACTTGGCTGACTTTGAGATTGACCGTGCAATTGTTGATGCGCTTCAAAATCCATCCATGATTGCAAACTCTCACCACAGTGTGGACAAATGTAGGACTCCTGTGCATGAAGCTGCAAATGTTCAAAGAGAAGTCTAGGACAAGTGAAGCTGGATCCACATTCACAAGTCACTCGTCTTGGGAGCACCGATGGTAGTGACATAATTCCCCAGCTGCTGCTACTATTTCGATTGCTCTCCTGTCTGACTGGTGGGCTTTCTGTAGATGGTGACAAGACAAATAAGTTTTCCTGAGCTGGCTGAGTTTTGTTCTCCACCATTCCATGACCTACCAGGGAAGAAGTGTTTATTGGATGACACTTTCTTCTGTGCATATTCATATTGTCTTTGCGACTGAAGAACTTGTCACACTGAGGACATGGAAACTTCTTAATAGGCCCAGGAACACTAGATAATGTATTAACAAAACACTGTCGCTGTTTTAACTTGCTTGCCCCACAAATCTTCAAGTGCTGAATTAGAGTGAAACGACGAGAGTAGCTTCTCTGGCATCCAGAGCAAACAAACCGCTTTAGACCTTCATCGGTCACATGCACCTGAAAGCCATCACTAGGTAACAGCAACTTCATGTCCTCAGAAGCTTCTACAATGACAACATCCTCATCTTCATCATGGTCTTCTTTAGTCATTTCTTCCAAAATATCCTCACTGTCCTCCAAGTCCTCTTGATCTACATCTATTAGTACATCAATTTCAGCATCATCCAATGGCATAGTCCACTGTTTTTCCCCTAATTTATCTTTGTTATCTGCTTCCATTTCTGTTACATTGTCTGATAATTCAACATTTTTTTCAGTGTTTGTTGGTTCAGTTGGGATGGAGATGGGCTCAGAGGGTTCTGGTGAATGAGACTGATCCTCTGGTCCAGGAGATGGAGACATAGATGGAGGCGTCAACATTGTCTCATTTTCCTCCATTATAGAAGATTCTGTGCCCTGTTCCTCAGTCTTTATTGGCTCTGTGCCTACTGCAGCATTGACTGTTTGTGGTGACAGTTGATTTATGTTTGGGTCTTGCAACTTTCCATTGCATTCATCTTTTAATCCAGGATGTCTCTCATCAATTTTGTTGCTTGTGGCAGAGCATTTCAGAGTGGCTTTAACTGGACATTTATGCCTTCTGAGGTTGGATTTCCACATGTAGCTACGCTTGCATAAAGAACAGGAGAACAGTTTTTGCGTCTGTTCTGTTGTAGGGCTGTTCAAATTCTTTGAATTATTTCCCACACTATGAAAACTTTGACGTTTTTCAGCATGTGTACCAAAGCAGCTGTGATTCTCTGGATCACAGACCACAAATTGTTGACAACAAAGACAAAACCTAACTCTCTCTCTCTTATGCTGTGCATGATGCATTATCAAGCTGTCAATGTCTTGGAAAACCCTACGACAGAGTCCACACTTATGTCTGCCTTCCACATTATCCTTGCCTAAAAGCTTTTGACGAGTCTCCAGCGCCACCACAGGCCAGAGAGTTTGTGTCACAGATATAATCTTCTTCTTTTTGGACAACATATTCACACATTTCACATTTACAGCAGTGGCTGAGGGATGGGGCACTTTTTCAGTACATTTTGTCTCTGATTGATTCTCCACAGGTTTTGAAACTGTTATGGCTGTTGCAACCTGCATTGGTGCCCTTGGTGCAACTTTTCTGGGGGGAAGGTTCCTCCTGGTTTGTTCTGGTTTCATTTGGGTTGGTTGTCTGTGACTCATGTAGGCAGAGGCTAGCATTTTCAGAATTGATTTTCTATTAACTGTATTTGATTCTGTACTCAAATCGGTGGATTTCTCACACTCATGCTCAGAATGATGTGACGTACTAGAAGTATCTGACATATTGCTCTCTTTCTCCTGCTCTTCAGTCACAGGGTGGGACTCTTGTGGTTTTAATGCACCTTGATCTTCCTCACTTGATGTATTACTTTCCACAGGAAGAACTGAGCCTGTAGTGGATGCAACCTCCTTTATGTTAGCTTCAGAAGTAGAAGATGCACTTTTTACAAGGGGTTCATCATTGGAACGGTCAACTTCAGAAGTGGAAACTGCACTTTTTTCAAGGGGTCCTTCTTTGGGACAGTCAGCTTCAGAGGCAGAAGATGCACTATTTTCAGGGGGGTTTTCATTGAAATGGTCAGCTTCAAAGGCAGAAGATGCACTTTTTTCAAGAGGTTCTTTACTGGAACAGTCGGCTTTAGAAGCAGATGGTGCATTTTTTTCAGGGGGTCTCTCATTATAACAGTTGGCTTCAGAAGCTGAAGATACACTTTTTTCAGGGGGTTCTTCATTGAAATGGTCGGCTTTAAAAGCAGAAGATGCCCTTTTTTCAAGGGGTTGTTGACTGAAACAATCTTCTGAAGGTCTAGCAGAAACTTTGCCTGAGGCAGGGTGGCTGGAGCCTGTTTTGCTGTGTGGTTCCATTTCTGAACTTAAGGCTTTAGGTATCCCATCCAGATTCAAGCTGACCTGCGTGTCATGTTTGTGCAACTTTTTGTGGTCCTCATAAGCAGTAATTGCATCAAAAGTTTCACCACAGTCACACACGTGCATTTTTTGAGAAGCTGGAGTGGGCAACATGATGCAATGGTGTTTCTCAAGCAAATCTGGACTTGCAAGTATGCTTCCACAATTCACACAAGTAGACTGCATTGTATCTGATTGGTGAGAGGCTGCATTTGCATGTGAGGCTTGATGTACCAAGAGTGATGCCAAAGTCTGGAAAGTAGCGGCGCATGCAACGCAGCTGTATGTTTTGGTGGCTGGAGTCCCAGCAGACATGGTTTCTTGAAGTCCAAGCATTTCTCTGATATTGTTGTAAACTCCCTAAGAAAAAACAAAATAAATAAACTTCATTAGTGGCATAGTTTTAACAAACCATATTCAAAATAAGACGAATAAATTATGAGACAAGCTACATATTGGGCAACATCTGTGGAATGGATTTTTTTTAGATGAGAAAATGACTATATAAAATGACTGTAAAAATGACGTAAGTATAAAATGACTCATCTTTCGGATAATTCATTGTTTATTTCAGTTTAGCAATATGCATAGTAATCAAACTGGAGATTAGCTCATGAAAGAGCAAATACAAATGATACACGGAAAGTTTAATTATTTCAGGCTCTGAATCATTAATAAAATACTTCTTAAAGACAGAATAAACAGAAAATAACTGTTACTGTACAAACATTTTAAACACTGCTACACTTATACAATTGTATTTACACTGTGTACTCAAATTACATTGAGTACAAGAACACTATTTCATTAGACAGTACCATACTGTGCCTTCACAAGCAGCACAAAATTCATTTTCAAATTCAACTGCTCATACAAAAGAAAACAATTTTATGCTAATATGCTGTAAGTGCCATTAAATTGACAGAAAAAATGTGCTTGCAAGATTCATAAATCAGCCATTTAAAACAAATAAGACTTACTACATGTTCAGGCTTTGCACTCATTCGTATAAACAGAAGCATTTTCTCCTAACTGAATATAGGTAAAAATAATTACATAGGGAGGCATGTTAGTAACATTTACTACTTTCACTGATTTACTACATTTACTAAGTCACTGGCCTTTCAAAATACAGCACACTATCACAAACACAAATCACCTGAATCATAAAGATGAATATCTTATAATCTTAAATATAAACCGTGATAAACTATTTTGCTACAGTAAAAGGGAGAATTTTGTGTAACTGAATAGTTACTAGCCGTAGTTTCATATCATAGCAAATAAATAAGTAAATAAATATATTCTACACACGTTTTTTACAAATCAATAACACTGAGAACATTTGAATACAAATTCTAGTCACAACAATCTACGCAACTTTTAGCTCCCGCATATTTAAATGATTCATTCTGCAAAAAACTAGTAAAGTCATTGCCTTAATATCGTTGCATAAACTTTCAAATGCAGTTTTGAATACATAAAAAAACATACATTTAAAAGGTGTCACAATACATGACAGAAAAGAGTAGTCCGGTCACAGCATGCTTCGACAACGAGGCCTGAAAGCTTCCCTTTGTACAGTTTTTTTGAATATGTCCCTACATAAACTCCATCACAACAACTTAAAATCAATAGACTATTTATATGCACACGACATAAGTCGAGTGAACTAGACGTGTAATGCGTTCAAATGCCCCAACCGTTCAAAAGACCCGGAATTGTGCTAACGACAACCATAGCATTGACCGCTGTCGGTTTAGCACACTCAACAGACCACACACGTTTAACTGTAAACCAGCCTCCAACATAAAAAATGAATAAAGCATCTTGAGAAAGCTTAAAGGACACATCTCCGCACTGAAGGTGGCACATGTCTCTGGAGATCACAGATTCATGGAAGTGCTTAACCTTTATATGTAAACCCTGCTAACGATTGCTTGCACGAACATAAAAGAAGCCTAAGTATGTCAATAAATCAACACTCACCTTGGATCAGTACGATCTGCAAACGAGTATGCAAGTATTGCACGTTAAGTTGTTAATTTCAAATCTCACAAAACACCGTCTTGCAGCCAAGGTTCTGTGTGGATGTCATATTCACAGTGTCCTATAGAGAGCAGTGTGTTTGGTGGTTTTGGTCATTCTCTGCATACAAATGCAAATAACGCCACCAACTGGTGCGAGGGACCCGTGTTGCTGTTCTCCTCTAACAATGTAATTTCTATGACCTACTGTAACCATCAGATTATCAAAGCATAGTGAAACCTGGGGCAACCTACAAAGTATATAGTTAAACCAGACGTCTCAACATCTAACTACAGGACTTTTAAAAAAGTTTCTGTGATTTAAGAACCAATTCAGTGTGATTAACCCTGTAAGGTTTGGGGTAGCCATTACAACATATGTTGTCAAGCACTGTTGAAAATGAAAGGACATGTTTTAAGTCAAATGACCTTTAACTATATAATCTATATAACTATATAATAATATAATCCCAGAATTTAAAAAAGAGAAAATAAGAAACATAAGATTACTTTTTATATTCTCAACACTTTAGGAATGAACTTTCTAACAGATTATCATGCTCTGGAAAAGCATTATCTTGTAACTCTACTAATTAGTAAACTGAAAAATAAAATTGAGATAATGTATAATGTGTTTGAGAATTTAATGTGAAAAAATAAGCAAGACAAGTGCAAAGGCTTTTTACGAAAACTGCTGTCAAATTAATTACGTTTTTGTAATAGAATGGACAACAATTCAGTGAATTTTGATTTGAAAATGGGTTACTCTTCTAATACTTTTCTAATAAAGCTCACCTTTGGTGGACGCAAAATTTTGGGTAATGACATGTTACCTGTAAAAGAAAATCAAGCTGACAGTAACTGCAGAAGAGAAGAATTTATTTGCTTGAAGAAATTCTTAACATTGCCATATACAAAAGTACAACTAAACATTAGGTTTCATAGCTATACTGTATGTAAGCACTGCTGTTCTTTTAAACTTACAGGGAAAGGCTACAAATATTGTTATTCATACAGGTGATTCGTGAAAAGCGTGTTTTTTTGACAAAAGCTATTCAAAAGCCAGACTCTTAATGAAAAAGGTACATTTGAATTTTTGAACTCAAAAAGATATACATTGTTTATTCAATAAACCGTTTGACTTTAAATGTTTACAAGATGACATGACTAATAAAAAAAATCTGAAATATTAATATCACCAATTGCCTCTACATTTGACTTAAGGATGCTTAAAAACACATCAAGGTATAGTTAACACTGACAAAATGCAGGATTTTAGGCTATACATCCTTACTGCTGAGCATATTTGATCTCTTGAAGTACCTCATTAACTCATACAGATAGCATATAACTCAGAAAAGGCAAACAAAAAGAAAGTTCATAGAACTGTATGTAGAACAGTAGACATTGTATAAACATCAACAGACCTTCTTTTCAACTAGGGTAAAAAAAACAACATCAGTGGATAAAAGCTTGTAAAAGAAATAACAGAACACATGTATCTGCTAACAAATAGCGTTCATAAAATTGAATGATTTTGAATAACCTGCACTGCAGGAAAAGTATTCATCAATAACATGCCCTTTATTTATTAACTGGGCTTTGATAGGGAAAATGTGTTGGTGGTCGGTGCTGAAGAGATTCTGTAGAAACAACATGAGTCATCTGATGCTCCTCCAAAAGACTTGGAAAAGCAAAGGCTTTGTCACACTCTGTGCATTCATAGACGACCTGTCCTACATGGGTTTCCTGGTGCTTTTTTAGCTGAAAAAGCATGCTAAAGGACTCACAGCACATATCACACTGGTAATCTCTACTCTCCTTATTCAAACTTTGATGTTCAGCATGTTTCTGTTGATGTTTTGAAAGATCATTCGCTTTAAGGTAGGTTTTGTTGCATATCGAGCATTGGTGTTGCCTTTTTGTGTCATGTACTTTAAAATGAACTACAAGAGCAGTTTCTGTTTTAAAGGATTCTGGACATACGTTGCACTGGTAAGGCCGTTCACTGTGTATTTGCTGGTGCTGTGTGAGGTACCGTTTCTTTGTAAAGCATTTCCCACAAACCAGGCATTTAAAAGGACGCTCTTCATGTTGATTTTTGTGGTGTTCCATTAAACTATTGTTGGATGAGAACCGTTTTTTACAGATGGGGCAAATAATGAAGTCTTCACCAACATCCACCTCCTCCTCCTCATCGTCACCAGCTTTAAAACATCTCTCAGATCGCTGCTTTTTGAGGGAGGAAGGAACAAATGGTTTGGAAGTTAGCTTGTCTGAAAACTTATGATTACTACAGTGGTGTTTGCGGAAGGCATCACTACCAAGAAAACTGTCACCACATTCAGTGCATTCATACTGTGTAGCAGCAGTCAAATGGCATTTTTCATGGTCTTCAAGACTTTTCTTTGTTGGGAAAGTCATATTACAAACAGTGCACATATGGGAGTGAACAGAGAGGTGATTTGCTAATTCCAGAGCCTGGTAAAAACTCTGAGGACAGATTGGGCACTGGTAAATTTTGTCACGCTTTGCAATTTCAGCATGTATTATCTTTTCATTGGCAGGAACATTTGTGCCTTCGGGTGCCTCTTTATTCCCATGGCTTTGTAGATGAGTGAGATAATGATGGTGGTGGCTGAAACTCATGCTGCAACTATTGCAATGATAAGAATTTTGTCCTGACAATTGATGGCTGAGTTGATGCTTTTTCAAATGAGAACCATGTAAAAAATGCTTGTTACATTCTGGGCACGAGTAAGGCCGCTCCTTTGCTGGATTGCATCCATGTTCAGAGAGCTGTTCTGGATCTGGAAATTTCACTTGACAAATTCCACAACGATACTTGTACTGCTCAACACTGCTTGATGAAAGGCTTCTACTGGATACAGCTGAAGTTATTTGCATATCTTGTGTCTCATTGGGTGGAATTAAAGTAGGAAGCTCCTCCTCTTGGTCTGTGTGTGTCTTGCGATGCTCCACTCGACTTGTTTTGCAGGAAAAGGTTGCATCGCAAAGATCACAGGGAAAATTTTCATCACGGTGTGTAACCATGTGTTCAGCTAGTTCTGCTGAGCGTGTGAAGCTGAGGTGACATTTTGTACAGCGGTGAGGTGGTTTTCTGACATGTGTTTGCTTATGCTTACGCAGGGCAAAGAGGGAGACAAAACCCTTGCCACACATATGACACTGAAATTCAGACTTATGGCTTCGCTGATGCTGTTGCAGGTTTACTAGCTGAATAAAGCATTTTCCACACTCCTCACACTCAAAAGGTTTCTCACCAAGATGGCATCTTTGATGGTCTTCAAGATTTTCTGAAGTCAGGAAAGTTTTACCACAAACATGGCATGGAAAGTATGGCGCTGAATCAGAGTCATTGTCACTGTCATCATCATCTTCAAAATCTCTGCTGGATTCTTCCTTATCAGACTCTTGACTTAAGGATGAATTTGGTTCATTATCAGCAAACACTTTGACTGAATCCTGTTTATGTTTTGTTCTGCAGTGTTTTAGGTATGACTTCTTTACTGTATAGATTTTATCACATGGATGACACTTGAATACATTAGGTAGCTCAGTGGATTCTTTTGAGTTAGGCTGTTCTTTGTTTGAATGAACAAGGCTTTGGTGAATGCTTAAGGCTTTAGAAGTCCAAAACCTCAAGGAACATGCATTACAGACAAAGGGGCGATTGGGGTCATGATAGGGCCTATGGAGGTCCAAATCAGAGGGACAACGAAAATTTCTCAAACATGTTGGACAGCTATTTTTCCTTTTGTACTGATGTTGGGTATTCACATGCTTCTGCAATAAACCAACTTGGCTAAAAACCTTACTGCACATATGGCATTTATGTACATCACCTGATTTACGCTCCTTATCCTCACGACCATGTTCCTCCAAATGGCTTATGAGTCTAAGTCCATCTGTAAAGCTTTGATCACACTCAGAACACTGATATTTGTGAACAGACACATCTCCTTTATCCGAACCATTTTCTTGATCTTTACGTGAGAACTTGGTCTGCAGTACTCCAAATCCTGTGGCATCAGAATCTTTATTAAATACAAGCATTGTGTCATTTACATTGAATTCCAGTTCCCCTCCATTTTCCATTACAGATTCCTTATTTGTGACTATTGTGTGACCAGAACATTTTTTCTTATGTTTTTCCATTGTCTTTTTGGTCCAAAAACCAACATTACATTTTTTGCAAGAAAGTGGGTAGACCCCAGTATGAATACGCATATGCATACCCAGCCCAGCGGTATTAAAAAAACGCATGTGGCAATGTGAACATTTAAGAGGTTTGTTGAGGTCTTTACCTGAAATCTTTTGTTGCTCATTTGCAGGTAGCTGACTGCTACTTGGTTGGCTCTCTTCAGATCCTTCATCCATTGGTTCTTGCTTAAATGCATTCAATTGCTGTTTATTGTTATTTGTGTCTTGATTAGAGCTATGTTTTGCTAAAAAATGTTGCTGGAGCTGTGGAAACAACATAAAACGTTCACTACAATTAGCACAAGAGAAAACCTTTACCTTGGGTGTGCTGTTATTGTTAACCACCTTAGAAGTCCCAGGTGATTTTGAGCTGACAACACAGGTCTTTTGATGTATAGTCAACATATCCTTGGTAAACAGGTCACCACACTTGTCACAAAGAACTTCTTCTTGGTGTTCTGCTGTTCCACTGCATTTAACTAAGTGCCGCTTTAAGTAGTCTGTTCTGATGAAACGCTCCCCACACTTGGCACAGCCATAAGGCTTTTCCCCAGTATGAAGACGTGTATGCACCTTCAGTTGTCCAGCAAGTTTAAAGCGACGAGGGCAATACTCACATTGATGCTTGAATTTATTCATGTAGTGCACCTGGATCCGTTGAAGAAGTTTAGAGGTTTCGCTACATGGTTGGTTTTGAACATTGTTTGGGACTGACTGCACACTTTTCTTTACAACCTTCTTGCATCTGATCCTGAGATTATGTTGTCGCAAAGTCTTTTTAGAACTGTAAGTGTTGCCACATCGTTTGCAGGGAAAAGGTTTATTGGTCACATGCAGCATGGATATATGACGCTTCAAGTCGCTTGAGGTGGACAACTGTTTTGAGCAAATTTTGCACTGCAACTCATTTTCCTGTTGTAGATTCTGCTGGCAGTCTGTACTTGTGCTGTCTGCCTTCACGTCTTGTACCTCAAGTCGTTGTTTTCCCCTACAGCGATTTTGGTGTATTTTCAAATGATCGTATCTTGAAAAACAAACTTCACAGGTCTTGCAACGATATGGCTTGACCTCTGTATGAGTGAGAATGTGATATCGTAGAATTCTTGGTCTTGAAAATGATTTTGTGCAAAATTTGCACTTTAATTTGCCATTATTTTCTCCTGGGACCACCTCAGCCTCCTCCTCATTTACTTCAGCAAACATATTTTCTTCTGTTGCACTTATATTTTCCAATTCACATTCATTGGACACAATTGTTGCACTTAAATTTTCCAATTCATCTTTACTGGACATACTTGTCACACTTACATTTTCCAATTTACATTCTTTGGACAAACCAACACAAAAAGCCTCATGCTGTAAGCAATGATTCTGACTGTCATATGTTTGTCCACAATGCATGCATGCATATGGTTTTTCCTTTGAATGAAAAGAAAGATGTCTCTCGAGGTAATTTCTTGATGTAAAAGATCTAAAGCATTTTGGACATTGCACCATCAATCTGCTATGTGTTCCAGTTACTTTTAATACTGTGCCCTTGCAGTACTTTTCATGACCATTTCTGTAGTTTTGTCTGCTGAAAGTTCTCCCACATTTTCTGCAAGCAGGAAACTCTTTGCCATCGCAGATTCTTTCATGATCTTTACATTTTCTTTTCCTGTAAAACTTCCCACACTTTGGACAAGGGACAACTGTTTTTGCTAAGTGTGCTCTTTCATGCAGTATCAAATTATTTGGAAAACAAAATGACTGTGGACAGAATGAGCAACGATAGGGTTTAATGGCCTTGTCTGGTGAAGTGTCTTTGGTCTGCACTTGTTGAGCAATTGACGTCTGTAACACAGGTAATTGCTGCATCCCTTTACATTTTTCTTGATGCACTTTAACAGCTTCCTTTCTGTGGAAGTGCCTTCCACAGTTTAGACATGGAAATGGCCTTTCACCTGTGTGAAGACGGATGTGGCGAATCAACCCATTTCGACTGGCAAAACAACGTTTGCAGAATTGACATGTGGATACAGAACGTTCTGGAATATGTGTTAAACAATGTTCACTAAGTGCCTTTGAATCAGCAAAAGCTTGTTCACAAACAGCACATTTGAATTTCTCTTCGTAAATCTGTTGTGCTTTCTGTGGAAGTGTTTGAAGTTTGCGTCTTCTCTCGTGCACAGCCACATGTCGGAGAAGAAACACAGGAAACTTAAACTGCATTGGGCAGTCAGGACACTTAAGCATGCCTCTTTTTGGATGGGACTGCCTATGTTTTAGCAAATCTCCAATAGACGTCAAAACTTCTCGACAGACAGCACACTGTATTTTTCTCTTATGGACATTTTTGTGAGCCATTAAGTGTGCATACCTAACAAAATTCTTACCACAGTCTAAGCAGTGAAAAGGTCTGTTTCCTTTATGAAGATATAAATGTCTTCTCAATAAGTGAAATGAAACAAAGACTCTTCCACAGAAGCGACAAGTGACTGGAGCACTTTCATTCTTGTCAGCAGATTTGTTGCTTGAGCTTTTAAAATCAACACCATTATGTTTATATTTGATCGCCTGTTTGGTATTTGTTAGCAATTTATGCTTTGCTAGATGGTTGTAAAAACCAGACTTGCTATTATACACAGCTGGGCAAAAAGTGCAGTGGTAACGTCTTGCCACATTTTGTATGGGCTGATTTGGTGGTGAGTCTTGGTCCTTGCTCTTGGTTATGATCTCATCCTCAAGCTCTTTTCTTCCTTCCACATGTCCTTTGGCTGTATACATTTTAAACTTAATACAGGTCTTTTTTATGTGTCTATTGCGGTTAGTGGCCATGGTAAATATTTTGCTACACATAGGACATTGAAACTTCATACCAATTTTTCCTTTGCCTTTTCTCATGTATTCTTTAAGACACTGTTTACGCAAATGGCGTGTCCGATTGTGGGAGTACTTAAACAAATGAAAACAGATAGGGCATCTGAACTTTCCTGGAATTTTGCTACCAGGAACTGTTGATATTTTTGGTGGAACAATGCATTTAGGACAAGACTCTCTTCTATGCTTATTGAGATTCCAGGAATATTTGAAATCTTTTCCACAGTTCTCACACTTAAAGGGCTTTTCATCTGAGTGAGACATAAGATGTGATTTTAGGTATTTTCTAAGTTTAAAACTCTTCCCACAAAACTGACAATCCAAATTTTCTGGTGACCATTTCTTTCTGCATACATCCACAAGTTTCACATAACAATCACGAAGTTCTATGCTAGAGTAATCTGTGTTAAATGCCAAGTCAACAGTTTCTGGCTTCTTGAGAGCTGATTTTGAGTGCTCTGCTGCTTCTGCTGAAGATTCCACAATCAAAGGTAGGCAGTTTCCTTTCATTTTGTGGCCCTGACGTTTTTGAGCATTAGGAAAGTATAATCCACAATGATCACATCTATGATTTGTGACAACTCTGTGCCTCAGCTCGTGTTCCTCATAAAACACTTTTCGAACAAAGGGTTTCCTGCAGTATCTACATAACAACTTTGCTTTCTGTACATTCAGTATTTTGGGAATTACTGGTGAAGGACTGAAGCTGTGCTTAAGTTTCAATTCTCCACATAAATGTCCTGCCAATGTGTCACCAGAGAAATAACATTCACAAGCGTTACAGTACTGAACTTTATGCAAAGAATGCATAAAATGACAGTGCTCAATTAGCTCATCTAAAGTTTGTGTAGACTCTTGGCAGCTAAAACAATGGTATTTCCTCCCATCACATGTCCTCTGTTCAGTTGTCTTAAGGAGAACTACAGGCTGAAGTTTTCTTTTTTGGGTCTTGAAAGATGAAGAAACTTTGTTTGTAACCGTGCTATCTTCAGTCAAAACATTTTGCTGATTGGGAGCTAGAAAGGTTTTTGATGTCTGGCAAGGACTGAGTACTGGTGGGTTGTTTGGTGCATTGGTTTCCTCATCCATCTGAATAACGCTGGACTCAAAGCAAGACCCCACCAGTGGTTCTGTGTGATTAAGGAGATTGTGCTTGGGGATTTGGGTAATATTCCCAACATCTGAAAAATCAGTTTCACATTGGTTTACTTGTGCATGTTCCATGTGTTCCTCAATGTTCTGCTCTGAACTTTTTAAACCAAAACAAGATTCAAGGAATTCAAAACTACTCCGCTCAACAACTTGTTCATCACTGGAAGTACAGCATTTCTGGCTGGTCATCTGAATTGGCTTTTCATAGTCAGATGTGCTGCATGTTTCCTCAAATTCAGGTATGTTTTGAGGATGTGTTTCTTGTTCTTCGAAGTGGGGGTGACTTGGTAAATCTTTTCCATAACTAGATATTTCAATTGCTTTTTCAAATTCTGATTCTGATTTCCTTCTTTCCAATTGGGAGTCATCTAATGAATCTATGAGTAAGCAATTACTTTCATCTCTATTGGAAACAGATGAGGCATCAGTATTTGTAACATTCAAAGGATGAGTGTAAACCTGTTGCAAGGTGCCAAGATTATCACAATGTATCATGGGTTGATCCACAGAACATCCTGCATTGTGAACAAGAACATCACTTTCCTCTGTTTGCCCTTCCTGAGACAAAGGTACCACACCACTTAAATCATCCATGCCTTGAACTGCACACTGAATTTCAACATTTGTGGGAAGTGATACATCTATCCAATCAGTACCCTCATGGTTTCCAGTTTCTCCTTTGCTCTCATTCATAATAAATGGAGATGCACTTCCAACAGTGTCCTGCTGTTGACTTGATGTACCGACATTTGCTTCCCCAGCTTCAATGCAACCATCAGCATTAGAGAAGGTCATTGTTTTTGAATTTTGGTGTCCATCCTCTAAAAACTGACCAGGCTGGTTGTCATCCAGACTACCTTCAACTGTAGAACTCAAATTGCTATCAAGATTGGTTTCCATCTCAGAGCAGATGCTAATGTATGACGAATGCTCCACCAACATAGATTCAACCTCTCCTGGGTTAAGCAAGTGACATGGTGTCATGCTATGCTCAGACTCTCTACTATTCTCTGCCTCTGTTGAACAAATTACTTCTTCCCAGGAAGATTGTGCTGTGTGCTGCAGAGAATTTGAGTCTGTATTCAGATCATTTATTTCATTTATTTCAGATTCAGAAATGTCTTGCAAATCCATAATGTTTATAAGGTTCTCTTTCTCAATTAACTGTTCAATATCATGAGCAAAGATCACCTCCGAATCTGTTGGCATTTCATCAGACTCCATAATTTGTTTAGAAGTTTAAGCTTTAAGTTAGATAAGTCTGGGCCTGCTGGAGTGACTTCCATCTTTCAGCCATTCTGGTGTTCCTCTGGAAGTCCAAGGACTAGCTCTCAAATTCTGAAAAACAAATTCATGGAATTACAATAAAAACAGACAGGTAGATATTTTTAAAATAGAACAAGAAATAAATGCTCACCAAACTCTATCCACTACATTTCAGTGGGAACATTATAGATGATTTGCCCAAAGTCCTGCACAAAAAAAAATTCATTTCAAATACTGCTTGCTATCAACAGCTTTTTTGCTTCCATGGAACACGAGAATACAGTTGCCACAGAACTGTATGAAAATACAGAACCCTTTAAAATGGAGTAAAGTATCCATAATCTGAAGCTACTAATACGTAAACAGATGTACCCTTAAAACCATTAGTGTTTAGTAAAGACACGGAGTTGTCATTCCCAGTACAGGCTGGAAAAGATGGACACTTGGCTTTAGAAACCTGTCATTCTTTTAAGACAAATCTCCATCAAAGGTTTTCTGCAGCTGCCTTGAAGAACTGCAGCTTCTATGCAAAACCTAGAAATTAAATTTGGCTAATCATCCCTAAAGATCCATTTCAGTTGACCAATATTTATAGGTTGTCCTAATACAGCCATTTTTAGATTAAGCCAAAGGTCTTAACTGTGGCCCAGACTCTGACTTGGCCATTCAAAACTCTTCAGTTAATTTTAATTTAATTAAATACCAAAATTGTAGAAAGAGTAAGAGTTTGTGCTAGACTAAAAACAATACCAAGCAGGGCCAACTCTCCCGTCTGTTCTACTTTTCATTGTTGGTTGCCTGGATAACAAATTGGACTATATCCAATTTTAACAACTAGCTACAGGGAATGAAGTCAAAGACTGATGCGCCTTTGTTTTCACAGACAAAAATGGCTCACAGTTCTGGATGCTGGTATTCAGTTACATGGTGGAACCCTCATGCTCTATGCTGACAGAGATTGCAGCTCCATGCAGTAAGACTCCAGGAGAAAACTTGTGTATTTACATCAACATTGAATGTTTTTTTAAATCTCTACTGTTCATTGCTTGTGGAGATTTGATTGTTGGATGCAAACCTTTTATTTGATACAAGAATTCACTACTGTGTGTATCATCAAGGTACACTTTTAACACCAATTCAAAGACAAGTGCTGTGTGAAACTGTACAGAGCTATACATGAGCTACAGAATGCACATCCCGATGGACTGTTTACCCTTCCTGGAGATTTTATGCATGTCAAAGCTTTGCCACGAAGAGTGATCACACTGGATTTGAGCTGCCAGACCAGACAACATTCCTGGCAAAGTGCTCAGAGAACTGCAGGCCAGATAAAATATGTTCCGTCTGACATTTTCAACATCTCTTTGAGCAGTGCCATGGTCCCTACGTGCCTCAAGAGCACAACCATTGTGCCTGTGCTCAGTGTCCTGCCTAACTGATTACAGTTTGCACACACACCGATCATCACAAAATGCTTGGCCTTTACCCAACAAAACAAATAAAGACAAATGCAGTAATGCTGTTTATGGACTTTGGTTAAGCATTCAACAATCGTCTGACTGGATGTTCTGCAATGGCTAAGAAAGGCCCACCTTTCTCATATAAATTTGATCCTCCTGGGAGAAGGTGTAGAAGTACTCACAGACAGAAGTCCCTCATAGACTGTGCAACAGTTTCATCCCTTAATCTAACAGACAACAACACCCTGTTAATGGACAACCATGTTATTGGTGTTTAATTTGTTCTACACACACAAATTAATCTCCTCATATTTGGACACCTCACCATTGTGCCCTGTTCTTTATGTTGCATTGGTTGCATGGTTATAAGGCTGTTTGCATGTGTACATGTACTATATTGCCAAAATTATTGGGACACCCCCTTCTAATGAACAGGTTTGACAATGCCTCTGTGTATAAGGCTGTACGGTTTAAATAGAAATGATGGATTTAGTCAGTGTGGAAGGACTTGACTGGTCTGCATAAAACCAAGTCCTAATCCCAGCTGAACACCTTTGGTGTGACTCTACATGCAGACCTTAAACCAAACACCAATGACTTGTACACATGGAGATATATTGAGTCATTTAAGACACTTCTGAAACTGTTGCAACAGAGATGGAAATACAAATTTTAATGAATTATGCTTTTATATTTGTTGCTACAGTTTTACAATTTTGTACTGTAGCACCTTGGTCCTGGAGAAATTGTTTCAATTCACTATGTACTTGTATATGGCTGAAATGACAAACTCCACTTTGACTTTGAAGTGACTTTTCTGTTCCAAACAAAAGGGTGTCCCAATACTTTTGTCCACATAGTGATGTACAAGTCATTGGTGTTTGGTAATGAGTTATTTGGGTCAAGGTCTCCATTTCAAGTCACACCAAAGGTGTTCAGCTGGGATTAGGACTTGGCTTTATGTAGACCAGTCAAGTTCTTCCACACTGACTGAGTCAATCATTTCTATTTGAACATTGCCTTACACACAGTGGTATTGTCATGTTAGAATAAAAAAGGGTCCTGTTCAAACTGTTGCTATAAAGTTAGAAGCACACAATTGCCCTAGAATATCATTATATGCTTAAACTTTAAGATTTCTGCTTATGGAAATTAGTAAAGTAGTCAAACCTGTTCATTAGAAGGGGTGTCCTAATACTTCTGGCAATATGATGTCATGTAATCTGTGTATAATGTTACGGTTTCACTTCAGTTGGCCATACTCAACAATTCTAAATGTTCTTCATTTGTAGAACACTGGACAATTTATCCTACTGTGGACTGATGTACATCAAGACTTTTAGCAATGCTTTTTTAGATTTAAGCAACTTCATGCATTCTGTATTTTAAAATTCTGTGAAGGGATACTGGGATCAAGGCATCAAAACCAGGCTTTGATTACTCAACATCTTCAATGCATTGTGATCAAGTTGAAGACCAGTTGACCCTAACCCTAAGAAATCAAAAAATGACAAGTCCTGAGTAAAAACATGATTACTTAAAAGATACCTTTCAACAACAGTAAGACATACGGTCACCTTTGCAAAACTGATATCAAAGAACCATCTCCAAATATTTATCCAAGTTGGTTTAAATGACCAAATGTGGTTGGTGCCATAGCCCAGAGAGGACAGGGAATGTTGTTGCATAGAACTTGGATTTCCTCCTCCCTTTACCAGAAGCCTATACTGCAAAGCATGACGACGCCTAGCCAGACAAGTTTCAACTAAATTTTGGCCAACCCTAGCAATACAACAAATTTGAATAGCTTTGTTCTCTGTCATTAGTAAAGTGATGTACAGTCCAAGTATGGTAACCCATACTCTTAATTTGTCCTCTTCATTTAACCCATCCGGTGCGCACACACTGGAGAAATACGAAAATTGAAATACAGAAATACAAACTGAAAATCTTAAACAGCACTGCAGCAATTGGGTTAAGGTGCCTTGCTCAAAGTACCTCAGTTGTTTAATTACTGCATTGGGAAATAAACTGGAAACCTTATGGTCACAAGTCCAATTCTAACAAGTAGGTCACAACTGCCCCTACTGCAATACACATTGCATCTAAACTGCTTCTGGGCAAGTAAAGTTATGCAAAACTTACACAATCCTCTATCTAGAAAATATTGGGAAAATGTCTATGAATATTGAATTCTCACTAGACACTAGCCACAAATGCTACATCAGGAACACTCTTTAAGAGGCAGGTATGAATGTGTCAGTGACCACTTTCTTCAATAACTTGCAGAATACAAACCAATGGTTAACCTGATTATAGTTTGGAAAGACAAACTTAGCAAGAGTTAAATAATTAAATAAAAAGCAAGCAGAGTTTTGAAAAAACTGGTCTGTGGACAATTTACACCAAAATTAAACAAATGTTCAGTGATGACAGAAGTAGCCAAATGAATTTCAAAACAACGCCTCAAACCTTAAACAGCCAAGTCAGTCACCTCATCCAAATTCGAATAAGAAATGACCTTAAAGAGACTTAAATAGTTCCAAAAGAAAATACAATAATGGCAACATGAAATACATGAGAAAATAGCACAGACGAAAAGTTGTTTTATTAATGGTGTATTATGATTTAAACCTATGTAATGTAACACTGAAGAGACTGGGGATCAAAGGACTCTGCACACCTTGTATTAACACTACATGTAAGGTTCTTTAACATATAATACAAAATGGTGACATTCAAATACCACCTACTTAACAACTGATACAGTTGATAGAAACAATGACAGACAATGTAAATATGATTCAACAAATTTAAAGCAAAGCCTCTGCACAGTTACTAGCATTTCTAGTACCACCAAAGCAGCAACAGAAGGTGACATTTCTTTATTTCTATGTACACATTATTGGAAAAGCAACAATAAAGAAAACTTAAGAGCAAACAGCTATGTGTTTTATCAGAAGTAAACATTGAACAACAGGGCATTAATATGAAACCCTTAAACAGAGATCACAGCTTAAGGGTGAATTTGCTAGCATTTTACGGCAGGGTAACACAATTTATACACAATTTATAGTTACATTGTTAACTGGGTGGACGTGACCACTATAGCATTGCGGACAATACAATGTAACCTTGGTGCTGTAAAATCAGCCTTAAAAGACAACTCTATTTACTCTATCCTATTTCACAAAGGTCTACTCATTCGGACATTTCTGGCTCTACCAATGGTTCATATACAAATGACCAAAACTAAATTAATGATCTTCCCTAAGAGACTTTACACCTGCCACTATGCCAAACAGCATTGTGCCAACTGCATAATCATAATTTGGGACCAATCTTGAAATGCCCAAATAAGGATACACAGAGATGGAAAAAAGTGGATTCAAAAAGATCCGTCTAAAAGTGCTGTTGTGTTAAAGCCCTATCCCTTGACATGCTCATATGCCCACAGCATAGCATTTTCTTTTCCTGTCACTACGTCATGTCAAAATCACTTTGGGAAATACGAGAATAACTAAACCTTTTTTTGAACTGACTGTCTACATGATTTAATGTAACCTCCAGTTCTGGAGTAGTTCTGGAGTACATTGTCCAGCAAAGTTTTGTTCAGGATTGGTGCTAACATCTGAACAGGCTAATAATACTCTCCTGGATTACTTAAAATAGTGGGTAAGTATGTTGGTTTGACGGTTTGATCAAACTCTACAGGACGATGTTGATTGACACCCCAAAGAGATTAAGTTGCACACAAACAGTTGATTAGACATTGTGTATCTGACCAAGAACATGGAGGTGAATAGCTTGTTTAATGCAGCATACGTTCTGTCTTCATGGTCTGTTTACATCTCATGGTAAACTCTCACTGTCAAAAAATTCCATAAATTGACCAACCATTGTGAAACTAGTTGTCTTTTCATCATCAAAAGGCAACATACATCTGTGTAACCACAAGTCTGTGGATGACACTGCTACTCAGATATAGTAAGTCTCCTTACAATCAAAGGCTGTTTAAAGAAAGGCCATGACCCTGACAAGAGCATGGTGTTCCACAAACAAATCTGGTGCCACAAAAGACATTCAGTCAGAAACTATTCTGTGCATTTCCACTAAAGGAAAGGCAAATTGGGTAAAGAAAAACAAAAATAACCCCCTCTTCCTTAAGGCCTGTTACTCTTAAGGCAAGAGCCCGTAATATTGTAATGTTCAATACATTTAATAATGTTCTTACCAAGTCCAATTTCCAAAACAACAATACAATAAACAAAACTCCTGAAACTCAGATGTCACTTATGTCATCACACCCTGTTTTAAAGCAAAAATACTTAAGCATACGTCAGCATGAGAAGAACCAACAAAAATGACAGAAACCATATTTAGGAAAAAATTATTTTAAAAGAAGAATTAGATTGTTTTGATTTGGCTCACAAGCCATTTGTTTTTCAAGAGGCAATCAAAATGTTTCCCTTTTACCTTTTCAGGATATGTGGCACACTTGGTAAGTACCTGCATCTCAACAAAGTAATACACTGCTATCAACTTCTCTTTACACCACTACTGAAAATGCATAGAACTGTTTCAGATTCAGCACCAACTATAGGGAGGGATAAAGGGATAACTAGATAACTAGAGGGAATAAAGTTCCTTTAAAAGCCACAAATCAGGCTCTCAATACCTCTACAGGAATGGCATAATAATTTCTTACACTGTGGCAAACAACAGGCAAGACTAAAAGTTTACATTAATGTAGCCTGGTACTGCCCTTGTAACCATCTTATATTGCTCACATAACTTTTTCCTTACTTGTGCAAACTGTTCTTCACCTATTCCTCTAAATGGAACCCATTAGAAGGAACAAATATGCACCATTCCAAAGCCTAAAAGTATAACTACACTATATAGTAAAAATAGACTCAATTCCATTTTAGCACCAGCAGCTGCAAAGACTAAAAAACTTTATGCCAAGCAACACGAGACAGGTGTTGCTAGTGCTTCCCAAATCATAAGTGGAATGTATCTTTACCAACAACTATGGAAAACAAATATCATGACATTTGGAATGAAATGCACCGGAGAACAATGTAATTACATTTTGCCTACTGAACAATGAAAATGCAACATAACAGCAACCTAAAACATGTCAAGTTCATTTTGAAGACATACTGAAGAGGATTTAGGGAAATTCAATGTTAGGTGCAATAACCAATGCTCTTAACCAATGTTCCTAACCAATCAGTGTTGTCCTAGAAACTGTCCTGCAGAGTACAAAAATATAAGGTACAGTTCCACTACATACAACGTTTACATCTGGCCCTTTCACAAGTAGTAAATCTCACATGATCCAAATAGGTGGTCAGTCTAGAAAGGCTAGGGGGTTTTGCACCGCAGGAACATTTCCGTAGTGCCTGGAACTATTGGACAAAGTGCCAATTTTTTGGTGTGTTTGCACTGCAGCAACTGGGAATGATTTTAGTTCCAAGAATGCCTTTTTAAGGGAACTAATTTAATGCTTCAAAGTTGGTCTAAAAAGTCCCTAGGAACTATCAAGCACATAGTTCAACAAAACACAGGCACACCTTTTTTAAAAGCTGTTTTAACACACTTTTAATTTATTCCAAGAACTATATGATATATATATGTAAATGCAGTTAAAGCAAGACAAACAATATTATTGTATTTTCATACTTTTACAAAGTGAAAATTCAACCAATGGATGCAGGTAAATAAAAATCTGTTACAGTAAAGCAATGACATTGAAAGCAAATCTATGTTTGACCATGCAATTTACATTAAAATACATATTTAAAATGAACTGTATAGTCACAAGACTTAAACAACAAGTAAGCATAACATGCATTTACACCAGAAAATCCTGTAAGCATGGCATTTTTTTCCACAATGTCCACACATTAGAGAAAATGTTACCTTCCATGTTTACAAAAAGCTGAGCAAGTAGTTTCCTCGACCACTGTCTTAAATCAACTACAGAGCATCACCTCTTTCTTGTCTAAATGTTCATAATCCAAACATAAGCATAAATCAGAAACAGTCTACCCAAAAACTACCTGCTATGTCTTTACAAGACACCAGGTCCATGTCAACCTTGCCATCCTGATGTACTTGCAACACCACATTGGTGACAACCTGAAGCTCACCTGGCCAAACACAAAACTGATGAATTGCTGATTTAAATTGTTCATTCAGAGAGCTTAATTCAAACAAAATGTTTGTATTTGATTGTAACTGCTTTAAAACACATCCATCCTCAGGGTCTATGCATCCTGCATTCACTTTTATGACATATTTTATAAAATATTTATAATTTAATGTACTCAACAACAAAAAACAACACTCACGTGATGTCCATGAAAGCATTTGGCAAATAATTGCTGTCACAATAATGAAAGTTCAAACTGTTACAGTCAGAACAAAATCAATTTGTAAAAGTTCACATTTTAACAAATGGCTATAGTAACTACTTATGACAAGCAAAACTAAATGTGCCAAACTATTTACTCAAGTGTTTAACAATGCAAATATAATTTAGCCATCAAGCCTGCACTACTGCTTTCACTTTTAACATAAACTTTGTCATTTAAACTTTATGCAATTCATAACTTCTAAGCTTCAAAACTCTTTTGGCTTCTGGCTAATACCTATGGTAGGAATTGAATTTACACCCATGTTCTTTCAACCAAGAGAAAATGTGGGCAGAGAAAGCATAACCAAAAAAGAAAGTCAAATAAACTTACCCTAAAATGCCTTGCAACTCCGTCCTGGGACCGTGACAGTTGTATTCCCTCTGTAAACAAACAGACAGGCATCACTATCAAAACCTCATGTGACACCAATTAATTTTTCGTTCATGCAATATGCAATGACTTACATTAAACAAATAAACAACGGCGTGGTTTCTTGACTATACAAAACATGTAAATAACCTTTAAATGTGGAAAAATAATACTAAAGCTAAAACGTTCATCATAGTAAACGCACTGCATTAAGCCAAACTCCCTCTTGACAGCTGGGTGATAAACCTCTGGCTCCGTTAAGTGATGCAAATGTCACTACCTCTATATGCCACTTCAGCTGTCAGTGGTGTCACTTAAAGTAAAACCATTTTATACGTGGTCCTGAATCGTGTATTATTGTTATTTTAATGTTTACGTAAGGCTTTGATGATATCACCAGGAGAATCGCACGATTGGTTGGATACATGGAGGTCCAGCGTCACTAAACAAAATGGGCTGAATAAGCCCAGACGAACGTGGAGTCCAAGCACATAACTGGTAATCTGAGGTGCAAATATAGTTATATAATGCATTAAACGCGCCTTTCTTCCATTCCCCTATTGACTTGCACTGCAAACAGTACGTCGGTTCCTCAGGAGCTCATTCTCCCTTTAGAGCGCCCCGTACTCACCGTCGTGCTTGCCTTCGTGCTGCTGTGGTTTCCCTTTGTAAGGCTGTGCGCCTTGCCGTTGCGCAGTGCGCACGCAAAATGTTTCTAAGAGCTCCTTTCTAGTTATAGATAAGTCTACACTATTAATTATTTTGAAAAAATCGCTAAGGATTTGTCCTTAGTTCGCACTTTTCGGTGCACATCCACCCTACAATGAGGCTCAACCAGGGATATTTTGTGACACTCGATCATTTGAACCAATAAGATTAAGGCAAATGAAAGGAAGATCCGCCTCCAGTTGCACAGCCTCCATTTCGACGTCTAATGTGTGGAAGCATTTCTTTGCGCATGGTAGCTACACAAAGTACCTTAAAATGGCCACCGAGTCGGTGGGAGGAGCTTGTTAGTCGCTCCATCGAGCACCCCACGTACTGCCCTTAAGGTTGTTTCAGGCTCCAGTCGTGCAGATTACAGTTCATGTCTAAGACATTTGGGAACTCAGATCACCACTTTTCCAACAATGCACATAATTGTTTAGAAACAATGTGGGCTGTTAACTGTAGGACATTGAATATGTGAGAACTGTAATCAAAAGATTTGCACAAAGCAAAGATTTGAATGTGGCTTCCCTGGCACAGACACATTTCATTCACTGCTTTCCTTTGAGCAAGGAAAATGCTTAGGAAATGCTTGGTTTATTAACCTGCAGGGATTTCCTAGCAAAAAATGCATGAGTAAGAGAAGCTCTGCTTCTGTATGTGCTCTAGGGAGTACAGCAGTCCTTGGTGATTTTCTCTTATAGAGTCTATAAAGCTTCTTGATGTTGCCTCCCAATACAACACTTCGCTCATTACAACTAGCTCTTCTTTGATTATATGGACTTTCCACACCCCACTCTTTTACCAGTTAACCTTTAGAAGGTACATAGGAATAATGCAGTCCCTCATAGCTGACGGGATCAGTTGGGAAACTAGTCAGACTATGAACAGTGTCATGTGATCAGAGTCAAGTTTGTTAGTCCTTAAAGTTAAAATGCTGCTAAATTTGGCAAAAGATTTGGGGCTGCTGGCCCTAGTGGATGGCTCTGCCCTGTCAAGTAAAATAAAAACATCAACAAGAATTTTTTTAAATATAAAACACTTTAAATGCACTCTACATAACTACACTACAGTGATGAAAAAGTTCTAAATATTTTTTCCATAAAAATAAAGTCTGTTCTAAGGCATTCCGTTTAACGTGGGGAGGGGCAATGTGTTAGGGACACTTACTCAGAACCTACAAGATTACAAGGGAAAGTGTACTTTAAAATCCAAAACCATTCTCCCTTTGAGGTCCACGTGAGGCAATGCTGTAAACATTTTCCAAAGATTGTTAGATCAGAGTCCCCACACCAGGACAATAATTAAAATCCATCCCCGGATGCCAGATCCCACCAAAAATATCAGTTCTTCCAGTAACAAACAACTTGTCAACAGAGCTGTCAATACCCAAACTCTGCTAACAGCAAGTCTTGTCTGGTATCTAAAAATACCCCAAACAATTGTTAAACAGTCAGTCAAGAAGTTGACTGATGAAAACCAGGAAAGAGCAGAAGCAGGAGACGAAGTGATGATGGTAAAAGAACAGAGTTTATTGAACAATCTTAGTTGCAATCTTAGTATGTTTCAATGCTCAAACTTCGTCTAAAAACACATTTCAGCAGACAATGAAATATCAAACTGTTTTATGACAACATCCCATAAAACCTTGGGTTTCCATAAACATCCCCTCTTATCAGAGTTTAAACAGACCAAACAATTAATGAAACCCCACAATCATGAGACTGAACAATAATGAGAAAGTATAGGCAAAAAAAAAATAATGAGATTTATAAAACAGAAAAATATAATGATTAATAAATAAATTATTAAAAAATTAAATAACCAAAGGATATTAAAAAAATAGCCAAAGGATAAATTATTTGAATAACTAATGGTTTTAAAACAATTAAAATAATTATAAATAAATTAAAAACAAAACATACAAATCAAAACACAACACAAACAATTGCTGTGTAAAGGTCTAAGGATTCTTTAAGATCATGTGACTTATGTACCACTGTATAATCTGTAGCCATCACAAATCCCAGAGCAAGACAATAGTTCAGCATATAATATACCAATATACAAACATTTTTATATGGTGTTATAGTCTACTGGGATAAAACTGGTTTTTAAAAGAAACAGGAACATAAAGGGCTACATGAATGTTGTGTGATCTCTGCATGCCTAAAGCAAATCCATTTGAATGAGCCAGTGTACCTCTGCTGGGACTTCCAGAGCCTTTGGGAGTTTTCTTGTCCTACGGCTGCAGCTTATTGTATTAAGGTTACACATTCTCTGGTCACATGGATTTGAACAAGCATGACTGTAACTTCTTTAAGTATGACCATAGAATGCATTTATCAAGGTCCCAATGTCCCAGTGCTCTTGCTTGGCCTTTTCCCATTCTCAGAAAATATCTGTCTTTTGCCCTATTCTATACTGGAAATGATCATGTAACTCTTTACTGTATAGTTTGTCTAATTCAGTGTACTGTTTTTAACATTTTAGCTTTGAGTGACTGTAGAGGCGGTTTACCCTGGTTTTTAGAAGCCCAATGAAACTGGTCACAAACATACATTTCCTCAATGGTACTAAGCTGGTGATTTAGAAAGTATAGGTCAGAGTAGTTTAACGTGTTGTCAGTTCCCATGTTTCTTAACTAAATGTGGTCCAGTATAATAGCATCAGAGCCTTAAATTTGAAGCAGATGGCTAAATTCATCTTAAAATGGAGTCCACAAAGAATGTGATATGGCTTCTCTTTGGCTGACTGAAATTATGCCAACAGTTCTTTCTACAGTGCTCCCCCCACATCCACACACACACACCATTCAGTCTTTTACACATATTTATTTAGTAGACACTTTTATCCAGTTTGATGATGTCATTGCTCTTCCCATCTCTGTAGAGAATGTGTAGAATATGCGAATACAAGCTGTGTCAAGTTGGTATTTTTGGGCAAGTTCTGAGAACACATACAGACCAATTGGTTAGAGTGTTTGTAGACATTTCTCATTGGTCTCTCTGCTTGTCTACAGGTCCTGCATGTTTCAAATGTCATGTATAAGTCTAGCAACCCAAAGTAGCCCAAAGTGACTACTTTGGGCTAAGTGTCTGAATGCCTGGTGTCCGGTTGCCGTAACTCCCATAGTGAGCAAATGCTTTGAGAGAATGATGAACGACATCATCTGCTCCATGTTACTTGACACCCTGGACTCTCTAGAGTTAACCTATAGTCAGAACAGGACACTGCCATCTCCAATCTGGAAAAGAGAGACATCCAAGTGAGAATGTTGTTTGTTGGTTACAGCTCAGCATTAAATTTAACAGATTCCTACTCAGACAGCAAGCTTCACAACCTGGACAACTCTGTAAACGTCACACTACTCTCATCATCAGTCACATCTAATACTGGTGGTCCTCAGATGTCTCCTTTACTTCTCCATGACACAACAGTGGTTGGTCTAATTACTAATGGCAACAAGGCTACATATTGTGAGGAGGTCAGAGCCCTGACAAAATGATGACAGGAAAACTAAATTGCCCCTAGCATTACCAAGACTAAGGAGCTTTTGGACTTCAGAAAACATAAAGGAGTACATGCCCCCATGATCCATCAATAAAAATACAGACAAAAATGTCAGCTCCTTCAAGTTTCTAGGCATGCACATCACAGAGTACCTAATGTGGACAGAGCAGACAAAGGCTCTTGAGCAACCCCTCTGAGACTTTGTCTGGCTCAGAAGCCCTGGATTCTCCTTACCTGGAAACCCTCGACTTTCTACACCTGCTATATGAAGCATCTTAATTGCTGCACTACTGCCTTGTTTAGGAACTTCACTACCCTCAATTGCAAAGCCCCACAAAGAGCAGGGAGCTCTGCATAACATATCATTGGAACTAAATTCCCCTCACTCAGGGAATCTTACACAAAGCACTGCCTCAGGAATGTAAGGAATATTAGGAAGGCCCATGGGCTATACATCAGCTATACTAATTGTTCTCTATTTGCCTCCCATTTCTATCTCCCAATGCTTTTCCCAGGGTAGCTAAAGATCATGTCAGCTACAGTATGACATCAAATGACCCAATACTGTGTAGAGATGATGCAGAACTCTAAAAGTACTTGGGGTGATCATTACCCTCCCTAAATGCATACACAAAATAAATGGCATAATCTGTACCATGACAGACCTATAAATCCAAATCACTTCTAATAACCTGTTTATCTTTTATTTCAATAGTTTTTAATTTAACTATATACTGCTTTATAAAGGTTGCAAGTTCCACCGAGGGCCAGAGCGTAAAGGTTTTTAGAAAGGAACTTTGTATCACAATGTGATTCCCAGGTATTGTTTATTCTAACTTATCACAGGTGACACAGAGAAGATGCAGACATAGATAGTGGTAGTTGGTCCAGTATGGTAGAATCAGAGCCTTGAATTTTCATCTAATAAAAGAAGACCAAGACGAGTGTGATATGGCTTCTTCCTTACTGATTGTTACATTGTGTATCATCTGTGAGGCTTGATAGTAGTTAGAAGGCTCTAGAATGTAAAGCATAGACCAGTTCTGAGATAACAATTGATGGTTTAATAACTCTTAATTTGGCATGAAATGCATGCTAAAGTCATTGGGTTATCGGTCTTCAATAACAGTTAGAGCTGTCATATTTGTAAAATTCACATGAGTGGGAAGCCAAGGCTCTCTGTAATGAAGCTCTAAGACAAGCTCCAATCCCAGGGCAACTTAGTTGTTTACAACTTCAGACACTCCTGTCAAAAGCCTTGGATGATCTTTCTGTAAGACAAGATTTAAAATAAAATAATAGCAGTGAATAGCTGTATAAATGATGCCCAACATGATGCCGATGTCAACAGATGGCTCAAGAAGGATCAGGACAAATGATCTTGATGTCGTTCTTGCCAGTAGAGCTTCAGTAATGAAGAGAAGGGAAGTCAAGTATAGTGGAATGTCAGTATCTGAATGCTGATTAGCTGGTATCAAGCAAGTTGTTCTGGTAAAGGAACACAAAGTTGACCGAAGGCTTCTCTTTTAAAGTTTTAAAATTCCCAAGAAAATGACAAACTGCTAAAAATTACACCATGATTTTATTGGAAGCAAGTTTGCATGAAAACATCTGCCAAATACATAACTGTAACTGTAGGGTTAAGTGTTGCCTTTTATATTGAGCAGTCTGCAATATCTTAGCCTGTTTAACTATGGTGGGAATATGCCAGTGGTATGGGATATTTGGTCTGCAGATAACAAAGTAAAAAGAGCATGAAGATGAAAAGAGGTAGGCTCTAGATGTGTACATTCTGCGTCTCATTTACAATACCAAATCTTAAAAGGTGCAACTGTCAGGTACTGGTTAATATATAGTACAAGTTCCATTTTAAAATCACATCTCAAGATGTTTTACCATTTCATGTTCTCTTACTTCCTGTTTACATTTAAAACTTTCCCTAAAACAATGCAGTGCTGACTTCTTTTAGGAGGTTGATTCCTTAACAGTAATAAACAGAGGTGGTCTATAAAAAGCTGTCCTTACCCTATTTAACCACAAATAAGGTGCTGCATTATAGATATCTTCAAATCCACTTCAGTTTACCTACTAAATCTAAAGCTCAGAGTCAGAGCTTAATCTCTGGCTCTCTATGTTCGAATGACCTCCTTCTCAACAATCCTTTCCAGAAACTGGGGTGTATGGAATTTTATTTACAGTTGTATGCATTCCTTTTTGGCTTGTCTAAATTCAAAAGCATGGCACAAAGCATTAATCCCATCTTTTGCTGCTATAAAAGCTTCCATTCTTTCTGAAAGGCCACTTCCACTAGAGGATGGAACAGGAATGCTTCAGGGAAGTGAGGCACTGATAACAGCAACGCTTGTCTTCAAATGTTCTAATTGTCCAGTCATGTACATCCATACCAAACTCATAAATTATTTCTATATGCACAGGAGCAATGTCATGTTGGACATGCCCACCCCCCCCCACCCCCCAAAAAAACTATTAAAAACCACAAAATTGAATAAAATAGTATGTATAGCATTAAGATTTTTATCACAGGGATAACTGGAATCGTCATTTTACCCCAAGACCACAACGTGGAGCCAGAAGTAGACATTTTAGGTCCGTCAACCAATCAGAGTAATAGAGATTGCTAGTCTACCCAACTCTAAAGTCTTGACTTGCAGCACAAAGTGCATTTTAACTTCTGCTCAAGGGCCCAGTATTGCTGATGCAGCTGTAAGCTATTCTGGCTTTTGAACCCTTGTCCACATCTTTCACATTTAAACTGAGCATACTCCCTTACTGCCATCGTAGACGAGGTCAAGGCAGCTTGATTAGGGGTATGACCCCATGACAATTTGCACAGCGAAGGTTTTCAAATAAGCAAGAAAGGTTAGGCACAACTGACTGATCAACCGCAGTGAGTGTTCTGTTGTTATGGGCAGCAAACTCAATGGCTATGCTGGAAATACCACCACAATTCACACTTAAATCCGGAAAAAATAGGTCTTGAATGGTCATGTGTTCAACTACTTTTGGGTATAGACCCTCTACCACATACTGTACAGACAAACATATCTCCTGTGCTTAACACCTGCGCAAAATCCACTGAGAAGTATATAATCTTTACAAAAACTACATAAAGTTTTAGGTAAATTTCAAACCATGGAAATGAAAAAATAAAAAAGGTATAGGGCAAATTAAATATTAAAAAGCATAACATCAACATATGTTTTAGTGGAATATGACTATTTTATTACAGTTCAGTAAACATAGTCCTTTACACACCCAAACCGATCTCAGTTGCAAAAAAGCCAAGCTCTTTAGCATTTTGTTTACTTTAATAAACATGAGGAAAACATGACAAAGAATTACCATTCTATCTGAAAGGATTAAAAATCTTTGATTGTCAATTTAATGACCATCAATACTCCAATTCTGTAGCAATGTAAGGCCTTTAAGTATAATACAATTAGGTAACCTCATTAGGTATGGCCTGTCTTGTTTCAGCTGCTGGATGGCAATTTGGATATTGAATATCTATAAAAGACAGAAAAAGGAAAATAAGACAAATATGACCTCAACAACAAATTTACATTTTCTAACAATTTACGATTTTACAATACATTTTAATGTAATAAAATAGTCATATTTTCATTTACAATTAATATACAATCATTTATAATTGCCTACAACACTTCTAACCAGTTTTCTTGCTTGTATAACTAATATCCTTCAACTGTGCAGCATTAGGCTACTTACTAACCCAGAATGTCAAAAAACAATTGTGGCACCACTAGCTGGTATTCACACAAACAGACAGACTGAATCTCTGTGTCCCTTAACCAAATAAAACTGACATTACATTACTCATTTGACAGATACTTCTGTCTAAAGTGTTTAATGGTGCAGTTGGGAATATTTTTAACTATTTATTACACGTCTGACCGCACCATCAAACGTGGTGTGCTTCAAATAATGATTAAGTTGGGAATGAGCATAAGTAAATAATAATGCAGTTCTTATGCAACAAATCAATATTACAGTCCTTAACTGGGTCAGACAATGTAAACAAAGTTCAATGTAAAGTTTAACTTTTACTCACCCCAATCCTAATGTTTTTACATCCTGATTTCACTTCCTCACTGAGGCTACAGTCAACACCACAGACTGCCCAGCATTTCTACAAATTTACAAAGACAAACAAGACAGTTAACAAAATAATGGAAAAAAGCAGTGTTCATATTAATTTGTTTATTTTTGAGGTGTTAAAGTTTCTATTAGTGCCACATACATACTTTACAGAATCGTTTTTATGTGTTTTCTATACATTCAACATTAAGTTTAGCCAATCATTTAAGTTTTATTAATATCATTTTAAATTATTCAGTTTTATTTCTAAGCAGTTGTTTGCCAGTTTCCTTTTCAGTGACTCTGTGATATTTCAGAAATTCAGAAATATGAAATTCACATCGATTTTTAAAATTAAAACAACAATTAAGTAACAATTAATATTTATATGAATTACAACCCTATGTTATTTACAGACTTTAATGTTTATGTTATAAAGCAAACCGTAGGCCATAGATAATGTGTCAAGGTAGCTAAAACATATATAAATCCTGCAACACAAAAACAGCACATAGACATGACAGTAACGCCACGCACCTCTAGTAAAGAATCACTTGCAGGCTAGTAACCCAAGTAAAACACAACCCGCTACATGATGGTGACACCGAATAACAATTCAAGCTTTAATATTACAGCTTCTGCAAAAATAAATAACCCGTTCAGTCTATCAGTCTTGTTACCTTGTCGACAGCAGTCTCTACCGAAGACGGCCCAACATGCGTAGTAACATGATGCCTCCTTTTCAGGAATGGACGTAGCTGTAGTCTGATTATTTGCACTTTCGATGTCAATTGAACCTTGGTTTTGTTTTCGGTTAGCCGATCTGACCCAGTTGTCTGTATATGCTAAACCAAAGCTTCCTCTTCTCATTCTCCGCCCTAATTTGAAACTAGGAGTAGTTGTAGAATAAACAGTGCAAATTAGTTAGTTTACTGCCATCTACTGGAGGTGATGTGGTATTTGGGTGGGGTGGACATACGTACATGGTCGTAGACATGTATGTCTTTGCATTATTTTCAGAAAAGCACAAAAAACAGGAAAATTGTGAATAATATTATTCAACAATAACAATCATGTTATTGTTATCATGAAATGTGGATTAGTAATAATAATTAATGATACTAAGATTGTGATTGAGTTATGAATATAAAGATGACTGAACTGATGATAACTACAAGACTATTGGAAAAAAACAGAAGTGCATCAGAAATATCTGCCATTGCATCTGAAGGTTCATGTTTCGCTGGGAATTGATTTGATATAGAGGAGTCTGCATTAATTTGGCAGCAGCCACTCACTGGAGAGGAGTGTTTAACAGCTCCGGCTCTGCCCAAGACGTCAGACTGATTTTACTACATTTTTAAATTTAGTGTTAAGATTGAGAGGGCAAATTAATAAAAAATACCATGGCATGCACAGAAAAATAATTTCTTAATGATGGAGTGGCACAGTGTCTCAGTGGGTAGCACTGTTGTCTGAGCAGTGTGCAGTTTATTGATTGATTAAACCTATACATAAGCTAATGAATGAAAACTGCATGTGAGTTTGAAACACATAAATAGACAATGTTTTTAGATGCATTGTTCCTTTAATATCGCATTAAATGAAAATTAAATTGTTGCTTTTTATATTTGACAGGCTACAGGGCTTGAATCCCTTCAATTGTATATTTATATTACAAACAACATTCCACAGTTCCAGCAATACTGATTATTT